>NJPS01000036.1:0-89007 GCA_002946415.1 Rutstroemia sp. NJR-2017a BVV2 | reverse complement strand
AACCCTAACCCTAACCCTAACCCTAACCCTAACCCTAACCCTAACCCTAACCCTAACCCTAACCCTAACCCTAACCCTAACCCTAACCCTAACCCTAACCCTAACCCTAACCCTAACCCTAACCCTAACCCTAAGTTACTATCTATTAGATCGTGAGAAAACAACTAGTAAAACGCCAGGTATTTGCTATCTAGTAGCTGCCATTTCCGTCGCATTTTGGTATTAACCCGCTGTGAAAAAAAGGTCCCACCCATTGCTATTCGCCACTGAATAATTACCTAACTTGTGTCTAACCTCAAGTGATAAGCCAGCTCTCAAATAGCTATTCGCCGGCTAAAACATGCCAACTCCGGCGCAAAAAAGCAAGAAAAATTCACCATACCCCCAGCTATCCCCAACCAATTCAAGACCGAAAACTCATTGTCATCATATCGTAAAGCCAGCGAATCGAGAGCGATAAGCTATCATTATAACTCTGAGTCGTTATCGGACTTATTGTCATTACCTACTGCTGCCTATTTGGTTTCGCGGAACGCAACTATAGGATCGAATTCGGGTAGCTCGGCTCTCGCCAGCGAATATGTAGGCTTTTGCTTAAGATTCTGAGTATCAACTAGCCCGTTAACAGTAGTGATTAGCTCGCTAATACCTTCCAAGATAGCGACTTGACGACCGCGAGCAACAGCAAGAGTTCTGGCGATTCGTTAGCGAATAGATACTATATAGTGATCTAGTAGATAACTTACTCCTTAAGCTCAGCGATCTCCTTAGCCTGAGTTCGGTAATTTCTATTGATACTTTCGATATCAGTCACCAACTTGCTTACTTTGTCCTTGAGGCTGTGATACTAGGTGGTGAGCTTCGCATCGAGGCCGGTTAGCACACTAGTTGTCTCCAATTCCGCGTGCTTTCGCTTCTTAGTAGGTATAGTATCGATAGTATTTGATTTCTATATCACTAGTAAGTAAATGGTGAATCGTCAGCTAATAGCCAGCAAGTAGCATTTACAACAAGGCCGGTATTGATATAAGAGAACGCTGTAGAGGCATCAACTGCCTTTTGAATCGCTTCTCTTTCGGTAGCGAGGAAATCTTTGCCAGCCTTATCTTTGTTGGCGACAAGGATTCGATTGTACTCCGCAGCGGCAGCGACCACGGCACGAGCAGCTGGCTCAGCTTCGGCTAATAGCTGATGAATCGTTAGCGAATTGATCGTGAATTATAGAAGATGAATGACCGATAGGAATACAAAAAGGGCCTTTATTTATGCCGAGACAGCGACCGTACTGCTGTCCGCTATTGCCGTGTTCCTTATGGGCCATACAGCTACAACCCGGCTGTTAGCTAGCGAATCAACGACAAATGTCTAGCGAATACTAACCAAAAGACCTCGTTAGCCTTGCTCATTCCCCGGCCAAACTTATTCGTAGGGAGGTATAAACGCAAGGCACTCAGGCAATTTATACAAGCTTTCGGCATCAAAAAGCCGGTAGCATGCACTTTGTCCGACGCCGCCTTTGTACTGGTTAGGTTCTGAATCGCGACCTATTAGATGGCTATTCGATAGAAGATCGAAGGCAACTTACTACCCCATCGCCGCCGAAAGACTGGTAAGTAACAATCTTCTCGCCAGACTTGACGACCAGTTGTAGCTGGCCTTTCTTCGCCGGCTTGGTAGCTGCTTGCTTGCGAGGTGGTATGGTTTCGACGGTGACTAGGCGATGATTTAAAAGCGAAGTGCCAGTAAGTAGAAAGCAAGTCGATAGAAGTACGATAGATGAAACATAGCTAAACAAGAGTTAGCCGAAAGCTGATAGACGGTAAGTAGTAAGCAAGCTGGAAGCAAATAGCTTGGAGAGATATTCGATCCATTTTCGCTGGCGAATCAACTATTCCCTTGAAACGTCCAAAGAGAACTGAATCGCTAGCGAATCGACAGTACATCGAATTGCTAGCGAATCAACTATTCAATTGAAATATTAAAAAGAGAAACGAGTTACTAGCAAATCAACCGTTCAATTGAAATATCCAAAGAGAACTAAATCGCTAGCGAATTGATAGTACATCGAATTGCTAGCGAATCGACTGTTCAATTGAAATATCCAAAGAGAAACAAATCGCTAGCGAATCAACTGTTTGAGTGGAATAAGTTGGTCGAATCGCTAGCGAAAATAGATCGAATTAGGCTAGGTACAAATAGATAGTAAATAACTATATACCGAAATGATGTTTTGTGATATAGGAAAGAGAAAGTGAAAATATAGAAAATATAGTTTTGAGCCTAGGAAAATAAGGTTTAAAATAAACTATATAATAAGTGATAAATCATATTCACTATATAATTCACTGTTATCTTGTAAATTAGAATAAGATATAGTCAATAAGATATTAAATCGCCAGCAAAGTTTCAGCTTATCAGTAGCGATTAGCTGCTAATAATATAGCTACTTCATCGCGATATACTAACTTGATGAATATATCTCGGTTACAAAAAGTAAAGAAGTAGATCTTAGTAACCTTTTATATTGCTAGCTAAGTTACAGCTCTTTGCTAGCGATTAGTTATTAGTAAGAAAAAATACTTTCAGCTATTAGATAATGAAAATATTTTGGTTAGACTATAAACTATCAACTATTTATAATCTATCTACTATTAATCTCTTATCTCTTTACTCTTCTTTAACCCTAGAGCTACTATTTAATTATCAACTATTAGCTCTACTCTAGCTATCTATAAGCTTTAAGAAGTATTTCGATCTTAAATCTCAAATATATCTATCTTTATATAATTAGTCTTCGACCTAAGGATCGTTTAGTTTCTATATCTTAGCAATTATTTCTCCAACTTTTTCCAATTTGATATCTACTTCCCGAAAACTATTGGTTGGTTCCTCAGATATATATCGTAATATAGATCTTTTCTAATCCTTATATAGATACCAATCCGGTATCTATTCGACCCCGTTTTCACCTTGTTTAAGGTACTTAGGTCGATATATTTGTGGTTTCTCCTCTATCAAGTCCTATAACCATCGTGTATTATACTTAATATCTCGTTGGTTTTTCATTAGCAAGTTAACCAATTATAAATGATAAACCTTTATTATTATAGTATGTTTTTCCTGATTTTTCTGAAAGAATTTGCTATATTATGGATAAGATATAAGCCAGGTAGTTATAATAAAATATCTTTTGAACTGCTCTCGAAATTGTTTCGCTATATCAGCTCTATTTTATTGTTGAAGCTGCTTACTAGCCCGATAAAAGAGAATACGAAAAGGAATATTATCCTATTATTAATAGTTATTATCCTGATAATCTGAGAAGTTCCAAATAAGTGAAACAAGAGCTTTAATTGATCGAATCGTTATCCGACCAGTATCAACTATATAGAAACTCTTTATTATTTCGGCAGTTAATAGATACTCCATCTCAGTATAACAGATAGAAATAGTACCTTAAGTAGCTTCTTTATAATAGCCTTCTCGAAATCCTAATTTGAAATAATTCCAAACTTCTTTATAGAATGTATATATTATTATTAGACGAATATATTCGATTATTGTATACTAGCAATCTTCGTCTTCACTATATTGTACTAGCTATCAGCTAGTAGCTTCTATATATATATAATTATCCTTAGCTTCTCCAACTTACAAGAAGTTCTTCTGGTAATTTATACGAAGTATACTACTACTAAATACTATTTGGTTGGTGAATTGAGAGCGAAATATTATCGATTTCCAGTTGATTCGAGGATTGAACTATATATATCCGAACTTAGCTTATATAGCTTATAACTTTATTCCGAGCACTTCAGGCCTTCTTCTTTGTTGTTGAAACTTTTCTTTCCAGAGATCGTTCTACTGTATAATAGGTCCCGAATCAAAAGCAAATAGTAGTACTTATAGTAATATAGTTATCAGCTTACAATACTTATAATCTACTCGAGTCTTTACTTCTAAGCTCAATATCTATTCGAAAGCTACTATAAATTTGTTCATATTCTGTAATAGATATTTCATATAGGTAATTGTATACAACAAGTATATATACTAGGAGTTGTGATAGGTAATATTATGAACTTGAGCCCAAATATCTGTATTCTCTGCCGAAATTCGTATTCGATCTATAAAAGCAAATATAACTCGATTCTCCTCTCGAATACCAATCGAAAGCTATTATCTTTCTATAATCAAGTACTTTACCTGCTCTTTGCTAGCTAAATAGCTCTTGTATAATATAGAGTCTGCAACTAGCCTTACTCGATCTTATTGCTAAAGTATCTATTTTATTTTTGAATCCTATACTAATTGTCTTAAGTAAGGATTACTAAAAGGCTTCGTTTGGATTATATCGAAAAGCTCTTTAAAACTATTATAGACTTAACTATAAACCCAATCCTTTTATCGATAGCAGGATAATGGAGATATATCTAATACTAAATTGCTTATATCTCGTAGTATAGCTGAAGGATAGAGAGTAGGAACAATATATCGACCTGGTTCCTTATACTTGGTCTATCGAGAGTAAGACTCCAGATAGTAGGTCTTTAACAGATAGGTAGTAGATAGCGGATTGCTATCGGTTTGCTGGCTATATAATATATAATCGATAGCAGTTACTTCCTTATCTAGATCTAACCAGATATTATTACGATCAATATATATTAGGTTAAGTATAGCTATTAGAGATCTTTCAAATACTTCCCAGACTTCGGATAGAGTACTATAAGAAAATCGAAGTTTGGTGTTTTTGCTAGAAAAGAATAGTTTTGCTCTATAATAAATCGTATATTCAGGCTCAGTTAATCGTTGTTCAATCTCCTACCAGATAGCAGTAAGGCTTTGTAGATATAGAGAATAATGAAGTGATAATACCTAATCTTCTATCTTATCAGTACTAGTATATATAGATCGCTCTCTATAATAGGCTTGTACTTTCATTCGAGTATGATTCCAAGAATGAGGTAGATACTGACGACTTATCAGTAATATATAGCGAAAAATGCTAGGAAGTAGAATCGAATCGGTCCAGATTTGCAAGAGATGATATAGCTGACTACTACCTTTTCCAGGGAAATTCGTTAGCTTATCAGGCTTATATATCCGAGGAAAGAAGATATAAAGACTAATATCTTTATAATCTAATATCCGACCAAGATAGTAATATAGAACCTTTTGTAGCTTAACTCTAATCGCTTTTTCGCCTTTTCCAAAATCATAAAAGATCTTGGTATAAAGATAAAGATCAGTTCGAATATTTGTATAGAAACGAGGAAAAAGATTGATATCTATCCTCTAACGAGCAATAGTAAGACTTTGAGTAAATCCTAGAAAGCTATCGATATCGAAGCAAACTATTGATATATTAGCCTTACTTTGAGAATATCTAATATATATATACGAAGTATATTTGTCTTGAATAGCCTGGTTATCACTAGTAACTCCTTCGCGATTTGCTAGTAAATCGATATTATATCCATCAAAACATTTTAACCAATCTGGTATAGGAGAACTTTCTTATTCAGCTTTAGTGAAAAAGTCTAGTTAATATATAACTATTGGAATATTGGATTCCTCCAACTATTTTGTATAGTTAGATAAGTTGAGATATCGCTCGCGATTTGGTACTAATATACTATCGGAATACTGGTAATATTGCTTTAAATATTCGTCTAAATGATAGCTATTAAATTGAAATAAATGATTATATAGCTCTTTAGCTAAATCCACTTCGGGCTTGTTTGATACTGAAATTTCTCACTATAACTGAGTTTCAATTTGGTTTTCTCCTTTGGTATCGCTAGTATTTTGCTTATTACTCGATTGACTTTCGTTATCCTCTATATCACTGAAAGATATAGAGCAATTATCTTCTTCGATAGTTGATAGTAAGAACTCATCTTCTTCTTCATTATCCCAATTTTGTCGATTATCCTCTTCTTCATTTGTAGAACCAGATCTACTACCCTCTTCTCTATCTACAGAGCCAGATCTATTACCTTTATCTTTATCTACCAGTTGTTGTATATTAGATCCTATATCATCTATGAAAAGCTGTCTACTACTTGTTGATCCAGTTATAGATATCTATCTGTTAACCCTTTACTCTTCTATACCTCCGTTGCTATCAATAAGGTAATCATCGAGATTGAGACTAGATATATCGAGTATTCCGATATCATTTGGAAGAGGATCTAAAGGTAAGTTGCCTATAATAGATACAGAACTACTATTCGAATCAGGTACGATATATTCTCGAATAGGTACCGAATTAGATATAATACGATCTCGAGTAGGTAGCGAATCAGATATGATATATTCTTGAGTAGATGTCGAAACAGTAGCTAAATTATAAGTAGTTAATACCGAGAGATCTGGTATCTCCTCATTATCGGAAGTGGAATAAGATATAGAAGTAGTAGGTAGTTCTGAGCTTTCGATTCTCTGTAGATCTTCTTCTATAGCTCTAGCTAGACTTGGTTGAATATAAACAAAAGGATAAGATGAAGTTGAATTAGGAATAGAACTAGAGCTATTTGCTGTGGAAATCTCATTGTGCTAGCGAGCTAATTATATATTATTGCGATGTTATCGCTCCTCTAACGAGAGTCTAGATCGAGGTATAATTATAGAAGAAAGAGAATAAAGAATTAAGGTATTTATTGATAGATATCTGAAGAAACATCGATAATATGAAAGATAAATAATAAGAAGTAAATAACAAATTATCAATAAGGTAATAATAATTATTTGGTAATTATATAGTAATTATATAATGAAATACTTTACCTTTTTGAGATATAGCTTATATTTTGCTTACTAAATCTGATTTGAGGTAGGAGGAGTTATATGATGAAACAGTTTACCTTTTTGGGTGAGGTTGATATAACTCGGTTGCAAATTGGTATAGAGCTATATACAATTAATCAATTAATTGAGAGCAATTAGAAGATAATTAGATAATAGTTAGATAATAGTTTGATAGTTAGTTAACAAAAATAACGAGATTTAGTACTATCGTATTATATTTTAAATGAATCCGCCCGAAATCTCAACCTGCTTTTTACTTACTAGAATCTGATTTGAGGTGGGAAGAGTTATATAATGAAATAGTTTATCTTTTTAAGTGAGGTTGATATAACTCGGTTGCAAATTGGTACAGAGCTATATACAATTAATCAATTAATTGAGAGCGATTAGAAGATAATTAGATGATAGTTAGATAATAGTTTGATAGTTAGTTAACAAAAATAACGAGATTTAGTACTATTGTATTATATTTTGAATGAACCCGTCCGAAATCTCAACCTGCTTTTTACTTACTAGACTATAAAAGAAAGGTTTCCAATTTCTTTTTGTTACTACTATACTTATCTAGTAATACAACTTTCAAGACTTCCTAGAATCTGAACTTCTTTAGCTTGTTATCGTTGTTATTATTTTCTTTATTATTAGCATTACTATAAATCATAGTAATATTACCATCACAATCTAGTAGAGATATAATTATATTTATAGTAGATAACAGAGCTAGTAGTTAGTTTATAGACTTGGCTATTATAGTATTATTTAGAACTATATCGATTCGATATATAAAACAATAAAGATACTCAAAGTATTACAAATATTTATTTTCTGAATTATATAGAAGTAGTTAGAATCTCAAATACTAGAGATTGTAACAACTACTAGTACTATTATAGGTTTATTATTAATAATAATTATATAAAGAATCGATCGTAATTGTAATAGTAGATAAATAAATAGTAATTGTTGTTAAATACAAAGTTCTATATATTAAAGAAAACTATCTAGTTATATAGATCTTCATTCTTTACTATCTTATTAGTTCTATTAATTCCCATTACTAGAACTACTGGAAACTACTGGGATATTATATAATTCTAGCCTAAGGTTCTACTAAAGGTACTATTAATTACTCTAGTATCTATCTATTCCTAGATACTTTATTTCTATAATATTATTCTTTACAAAGATATATCGATAATCGTAGATATCTTTTTTCCTATTTCTGTACTATAGATATAGATATCTAGACTTTACTTTATTATATAATCTCTATATAACAATTCGATCTTACCAAATAGTAATTAGCTATTCTCTAAGCCTAAGGTCTTTAGGTTCTTATTCTAAGTATATTATAATATTTTATAAAGAACGATATTATAGAAATAAAGTATTTAGGAATAAATAGATATTAGAATAATCAATAATATCTTTAGTAGAATTTTAGACTAGAATTATATAATATCTTAGTAATTCCTAATAGTTCTAATAGTAAGAATTAATAGAATTGATAGGATAATAGAAAATAAAGATCTATATAACTAGATAGTTTCCTTAGTATATAGAACTTTGTATTTAATAATAATTACTACTTATTTACTTACTATTATAATTATAATCGATTCTCTATATAACTATTATCAATAATAAATCTATAATAGTATTATTAGTTATTGCGATCTCTAATACTCAAGACTCTAACCATTTCTATATAACTTAGAAGACAAATATTTATAATACTATAATATAGAATATATAAATAATCTGGATATAATAAAAGAATCTATCTAGATTATATAATAGATTTTATTTTAATTATTTCTATATAGATTTATTTAATTTTAATTGTTATTGCTATTTAATTGAGAATTGAAGTCGAATATAGATAAAAAGTAGTTAATCTAATAGAGTGGATAACTTAGTGGGGTTTCACGTTATAGTAACTTCGATAATAAAAGATCTCTTTCGCTTATATATTCTCATTCGCTTTCGCCCACTTAAGCGCATGCTGGCATGATAAAAGCATAAGTGGGGCACCCACGATTAGTAAGAGGAGTAATAATCGGAAGCACTCGTGCACAGACCAGTATTGCGACTTAATCATAACTGATCATAGGGCGAATTGACAAATACTCTGATACTTGTTCATTGCATTCTTGGAATTACATCTTGGCTGTGAGTCACAGGAAGCAAGATAACGATAGACAAAAGTTTCGAGTAAGATTACAAAGTAGAGAATCGACAGTTCCCATGAGTTATCTGGATGTTGGTATATGTGGCACAGCCTACATACAACACGAATGACCTGATCCTAATTTTGAGGGATCTGTTCAGTTAACCCTGCAATTTATTATTAGCTATACTACAAGCCACATTGCAGATTGACTATAGGTCATAGATAAAGAACATTTCCCTCATCAACGAACACTTTTGATGGAAAGCATTTCAACAATACTGAACTGAACAGTCTTTATATTACTATGAACGAAGCACTATGCTCGATTCTCTGTACTGAGGAGGAGAAATTGCGGTGGGAGTTTGTCTTTAGTGAGGATGAATGGACATATTACGAGTACGACTCGTTGAAATTCAACGAGGATGGTACTGGGAAAGTAAGCTGATTCTTTACTTACTACATCATCCTCAGATCTCATCGCTGATAATTCTGGAAAGTTATGGGCTCGTACCGACTTCCATCTTTGGTTTGCTGCCGACTTCACATGGAAGAGTATCAAGTCCAGTATTGAATCATCAAGTCAAACCACCAAGATCGGGAATACTGCAACTTATAATCGAACTCCCCTCCTTCTCGGACAACTGAATATCGAGATAACTCTATCTCCCCACGGTGTACCTCAATGGGCAAGACGACCCTGTCTTGCTCATATGAAATACTTGTCTTATGACCAGTTTCTCCAAGCCGAAGCCTTCCTCCCCAAACTCTTCACTATTACGATCGAAAAAGGCAATTTCATACGACCTTCTTGCTCCATGTTGGAAAAGCGATCTCCGAATCTGGAAAGATATGAGTTGCATTTGACTTTTGATAAATCGCCCTTTCCGCCACCAGCGGAATGGAAAGACACGAGTGATGTTCATTTGCCGGTTTGGGAATGTAGAGAGTTTGTTCGCAAGTGGTCGGCGGAGTTAAGCAAGAAGGAGAGGGCAATGAATGATATTTCGCCGCGGGAGTGGAGCGAATGTGTGGTTTCTTGATGTACGAGGTTTAGTTTGGCCACGGTCGTCTAGTCGAGGTACCAAAGTAACTCAATGTATCGGATGGGGTTTAGGAGTTTCTCTCGAGTTGGCACAATTAAATAGTTTGAGGACTCAAGAAATTAGTAGCGACCGGTTCACTGTGCGACGTGCGCTGCACATCTTCCTTCCGCAGCCGCATGAAGTCCAATTACGTAAATATATCATGGTAGTCAGAATACGCAAAGTCTTTCAGTTTAATGATCGAGTATCGGAACTTCGCTAGTTAGTTACAGCTTTGGTAAATTATAGCAAAATATATACTGCCTCCAGCTGGTCGTAGAGGGACAAGCTAGCAGCATTGAAAAGAAATGTCTTGTGGTTTTGGTTCGACATGCCCGACTTTCACACTTTGGCGACGACCGTGAAGGACCTTCTTCATAAGCAGTACTAATAAAAGTACAAACGTCATTGAAAGAGATATAATAGATCACTAAAGAGTAAGCAAATAATCAGGTTTTCCATTATCTGGCATTCAGCAATTGGGCAATGGAATTTTACAAAATTCGGCGACCAAGCTAACAAACTGACAACAGCACTTCAATGAGCGGCTAAATAGGATCCTGCCCCGCAACAATCTGTTTCCTTCCTGCGTAGACGGAAGAGACCGACATCCGGGAACCTATGATTCCCCAGCTATCCCAGTCTATAGTACCCCACGCATTCGCCATATCTTCAGCGGCCTGTGTGTACACCTCTTTACCGTTAACTTCCTCCAATCCCATTACGCACTGCACGCGAATCTTCAGCGTACTAGTTCTGCGGTCAATGAGTTGCTCTGGGATTAGCATCTGCATGATGGTCGGTGATATATCAGGCCCGGCCTCACTGAATAACACCGTATTGGACAATGTGAAGTCTTGATTAAGACTTTTCAAGCAATTGGGTATGTTGGCTTCGTGGACAAGAGATTAGCACAAAACTAATAAAGAAACGACGGGTCACAAGAAGTGGAATTTCATGGCTGCCACTAAAGTTATACTTACAGGCATAATCCCACCATACCGGTAGGCAAGCATCAGTTCCGAAGACTTCGGGTATCCATACTTTATTGACTGCAGCCCACGCCGTCTTGTCGGCGTACAGAGCGCACATATATTTACCTGGCCAGTCCCCAAGCTTGGGACTTGTGTAAACGCCTTTTCCCAGCTGTGTTCCGCTTTTAGGATTGTCCCATGTCAGAATGTTACCGGCAGCTTGATAGCTTTGGACCTCTTTCTACAAAAACCGTATCAGTTGACATTCGTATAGTCTTGTTGAATAAGTCCTTGTAAGAGAAGTGTCAGCTTACCACTCTGGCGCTGCGGAAAGCGATGATGATGTTCTGCTCCTGTCGCTTATCTAGCCACGAAGCTTCTTCTAAAGACGGATCTTCTAGGGGCGATACTTTTAAGGACGAAGTTTCTGCGCGGAAAAGTCCTGGTGGTGAAGGAACAAAGGCGGAAGCTGCGATGGAGATCTTAAGAGCTATAGTAGCCAATAGCCAGAGCTGTGCACTTGGCGACATTCTTGAATGAAGGTATATCTGAAGCTATAGGTAAGTAATACGAACTGAAAAATGGTATTGAAGCAAACGATAAGATATGGTGGGATATAGTAGAGATAAATTAAGATATTTTGAAGGAAACGAAGCACAAGACCGAGAATTGAAAGCTGTGGAACTTTACGATTCTAAGTACTTACAAGATCGTTACCTTCTGTAGTGCCTTGAACAGTACACCGCAGAGTTATATCCAACATATATTCTAAGATTTGAATCAATCAGTATATTTAGAAATGACGCATACTGTGAGTCTCGTATGAAGGATCACGGCCCGGTACAAATCCTCATAATTGAGGACATAATACCAACAGTTGGTGTCTCACCTCCTCCCTAAATCCATAACTCTTCATAATACCAACAGTTGGTATCTCACCTCCTCCCTAAATCCATAACTCTTCATAATACCAACTGCGGAAATGAAACGAACAAATAGGATACAAGTAGGCTGCGAACATACCCACCGGGTTGGGGTACCTATAGGTGGGTTATGATGACTGATAGATACTCATAGATGGATTATATAAATTATATTACCTACCTATTACCTAGTAGGTTACCTATATATAATATTTATATAATATATATATAACTTATATAAAAGCTACTTAAGATTATTTATACTAATCCTAATATCCCCACTTAGTATATTTTTGTACCAGATTCATTATTATATAATATTATATGATATCATATGATATCATATAACGGATACTTGGCAACCTATAAACCCACCCATAGGTAGGTTTCCCAAGATCCAACCCACCCAGTAGTAGGTTGGGTAATCTATAGGTAGGTTGAAAATCCCAAAAACCCACCCATGGGCACCTACTTCGCAGCCTAGATACGAGATTACTATGCTTAAAATATTTGGAGCATCAAGCGGACACTGCACAAACGTGTTTAATAGTCCAAAGTATGACAGGCAGAGCCTGAATTCATCGCCAGGAAGTGTCATATAAACTAGGAAGAGGAATCAAGTGACTGGCACTTCTTCGTGGCCGGCGATCATGAGGAGTTTCAGTTCGAAATTAATTTAGGATTCGTAATACAGAGGAATGATCCATAGCTATGATCATGTTATGTTTATAGTGGCGGTGCGAAGGACACGAAAGTGAGTCAGGAGATTATGGTAGTCGACCCGGGGCGGAGCAATATGTATTCGTTGTATTTACTAATTTTAAACTTCTCCCATTGAACTAGTTAAGCACCAGGCTGCCCCTACCTCAAGAAAGCACTTTAACCTGGACAAGCTCATTTCTCCCGCATCTTTCTCACAGTTTGGTCCATCCAAACATATGCATTGTTCAGTTCTTCAGATACTCACGTTAGATACTTCACCCATCCTCAAGATCAGGCCTTGAGCTGCACTTTATACTTTTCTTTGCGGTATTCTCTCCAGTTTGCACTCACGTCTCAGTCAAAATGATATATCCCACCATCTATCTGTGGCCTATCCCCCTTTTCTATTATGTCGTTGCTGCAAGTACAGGCTCGGTCATCTTTCCAAACACTACGTCCCTCACTTCTCTTTACAGCAGCGATAATATCCTCACCTCTTCACGTGCCTTTAACACCGCCGACATTCCAATTCAAACCTTTGCTAGCTCGAGTGTTAGCATCAGCATTTCCAGCGCCGCATCCTCGGGTCACGCGTCGGTAAATAGTATTGGCTCCGTATTTGGCAACGGCACAACTTCAAGCAACACTTCCAAAGGCACTAGCGCGTCTCTACCAGCAAGTAGAAATTCCATGTCAAGCATTAAGACATCTAGCACCGGCTCTTCATCGGCGAGCACTTCGATACTACACAGCAGTGCAATGAGCGTCATCCCTTCATCGAAGAGTACCATTTTAGCAAGCAATAGCTTAACCCTGAGCACTGCTTCATCATCAACAAACAGTTCAACAATGGCCGGTGGCTCTACACTGCCACCTAAACCTAGCGTATCCAAAAGCAACTCAGCATTGAGTGATATAGCGTCTTCGTCAAAAAGTAGTATCACAGGAGATATCTCGCCTACTAGCAGCGGAATCTCACCAACAAATCTTTTAACGGGCACTAGCTCAGCAGCCAGCACCGACTCCGGAGTTACTTCAATAAGCCCGTCAATGAGTTCTGCTATTGCTTCATTATCAACAAACAGTTCAACAATGGCCGGTGGCTCCACACTGCCACCTAAACCTAGCGTATCCAAAAGCAACTCAGCATTGAGTGATACAGCGTCTTCGTCAAAAAGTAGTATCACAGGAGATATCTCGCCCACTAGCAGCGGAATCTCACCAACAAATCTTTTAACGGGCACTAGCTCAGCAGCGAGCACCGACTCCGGAGTTACTTCAATAAGCCCGTCAATGAGTTCTGCTATTGCTGCACTTAATGCCATCTCTCAACCTTATATACAAACATCGACCATTATTCAAGGTGGCTCAACCCAACTTCTCGAGGCTCTAGTCGGTGGTTCTCTTGCTACACCCATAACCTTAGCTCCTACAGTCACATTCACAACAAATACACCCGATCTCTCCACAAGTGTTGCAGGTGTATCGAACCAGATCGTAGGACTTTATCCACTTCTAAGTGCGTGGGCTTCTTCTCCCGATCCTTCGAAGGCCACTCCTATCATCAGAAATATTGATTCGGTCATCGGAGGTATCGGAGGCCTGATTGGAAGTCTTCCCAGAGAGAGCAGTGGCGGAAGTAGCGGAGGTGGTGGAGGAGGCGGCGGACTATTTGGAGGGCTTGTGAAAAGCCTCGGAAGTATTGCCAATGGGCTCTCGAGTATCAAAGTCAATCTCCCTAACTCTAATGATGTGAAATCGGTCATGGACACCTTGAATGGGGTACAATCTGACACCGAGGATCTCGAAAAGGAAGAAAAAGAAGACGATTCGAGCTCTACATCTTCGTCTTCATCTTCGTCATCAAGCTCCTGCTCTAAAACCATCACTGGTTATGACACTTATGTCACCTGTAGTGCAGTTACAGGTAGTGCATCATCTGTTTCAACAAGCTGTGAGACGTCTACAGCCACAACATCGGGATGTGACATAACAACGACTGCGTCAACGACAACTGTGTCTGCTTGTTCCATAGGCTTGATGTCGAGCATACGTTCGGCTTACTCCAGCGGATTCTCTACAGAATTCACTGTTTACTCGGGGTTAACAATTCCAATGGCCTTCTTTGCAATGGATTCACCTAACGAAATTGACACAATCTCTGAAATTGGGTTTTCAACTTCGAAAACTTCATCTAGAGGTCCGTCGTCTAATAGTGCGACTCGGTCGTCCAATAGCGCAAGTCCGTCATCTAATCGCGCAAGTCTGTCGCTGTCTAATAGTGTAACTCCATCATCCAATCGCGTAAGTTCGTCGTCGTTCAATAGTGCGAGTCCGTCGCCTAATAGCGCGAGGGCGACTTCAAGCAACAGTTCCTCGAAACCAGTCTCTAGCACCTCAACATCCCCGCCTATCACATCTTGTACGTTGACTAACGTTCCCGCTACGACTGGAAGTGCCATAACTCTTGCTGCAACAAGTTATTGTACATGCAACGACGATTGGATGGCCGCGATTGGCAGCACGATTGGCACTGATCTGGCTACTACCTACACCTGTGCAGTTGGAACCACGAAAATTGCCGTGAGCACTGCAACACCTCCCTCAACTCTAAAAACATCTACACCGCCACTCACATCCACAACATCCGAAGCGCCCACATCCACAACCTCCACAGCCACTCCATCAGACAGCTGCAAAACACAATACGAAGCATTCTTCGACACCTTCGACATTTACGGAGTTGACTGGGACGAAAGCAAGCTCGGAAGCGGCGGAAGTGGTCTGAAGAAGCAGATAGGTGGATGCTCAGAAGTAACCCATTGGAGTTTCAAAACTACAGGATTAGATGCACCGTGGGATTTCCATGCTAGTGGAAGAACAACGATTTGGCAGCAGACCTGTATTGGCCACGCTATGAAATCAGCGGGTGCACCGGCCGATATATGTGGCGGTACTGGTTAGATAATTTATAAAAGTACTTTTAATTATTTTCTAGTGATTTTAACTGGTATATAATTAGAACTACCCGAAAAAATTAATATCAGTTCTATTCTTTTCTACAAAACAATATAGTATAAACTTCGAAAATTATAGAGATTATATCGAGGATCTTGATAATTTATTTGTTTTATTAATTATAATATTATATAAACTCGATAATATAATAGATATAATTAGTTCTGTGAATTTGAATTTAATTAAGAAAATATCTATTTTAAAAGATATTTCTATAATAACTTTATTAATTTAAGTTATTTCTAGATTAATAAATTAATAAATATAATTTCTAGAAAATAATATATCGAATAAATAAATAATTATTAATTTTGGTCGAAATAATAATAATAATAATATTTATAATAAAAATAAAAAATAAAAAAAGAATATTGAAAATTGATTTTATAATATTAATAAAAAACAAAGTTCTAATTAATATAAATTTAGTTTATATAGATATTATAATTATATCGATCAATAAATTATAATTAATTTAAATAAATTAACTTCTATATTATAAAATATAATTCTATTATTATAATTAGATTATATAATAATCTAACAACTTTAGATTTAAAAAAAAATTATTTATATTTAGTAAATTAAAATCTTTATATAAAGATTATATAATAAAGAAAATTAAAATATTTATATTCTTAATATAAAAATAAAAAAGATATTAATTATTATTAATTTATCTTTAAAAGAAATAATATTAAAAAATTAAAAATATCTTTAATAGAATCTTAGATATAAATTATATAATATTTTAGTAATCTTAGTAATTCTAATATTATTAAAATTAATAAGATTAATAAAATAGAAAAATATAAAGATTTATATAACTAGATATTATTTCTTTAATATATAAAGTTTTATATTTAGTAATAATTACTATTTGTTTATTTATTATTATATTTATAATCGATTTTTTATATAATTATTATCAATAATAAATTTATTATAATTTTTAATATTTGAGATTTTAATTATTTATATATAATTTAGAAAATAAATATTTATAATATTTTAAATATTATTATTACTTTATATATTAAATTAATATAATTTTATAAAATTTATTCTTTATCTAGATTATAGATATTAGAAATTATAACAATAATATCTTTATAGAAAATAGATTTTTTATAAATCTTAAATTATAAGAAATTTTTAAAATTTTTAATCTAGATAAATTCTATAAAAATTAATAAGAATTTGAAATATCTTTTTTATAATTTAGAATATATTTCTAATTTAACCTCGATAAATTTGATATTAGAAATATAAAAAATATTTATATTATTTTTATATTTTAGAAATAAAATATAAAAATAAATCGAATTCTTTTTTTAAATTATTTTGAGAATAATATCTAACTATAAAATTATATAGTTATAATTATTAAAGTCTTTAGTTTTTAAAAAGGATTTTATATAAAAATCCAAAAAGTTTTTAGAAATATAAATTTTATAAAAATAATAAAATATTATTTATTCGGATTTTATAACGAACTTTACAAAAGTAGTTTAAAGTTAGTTTTCTATTTAAAATTTATTTAATCAAATTTCTTATTTAAGTTATTATAATATTAGTATATTATATATTCTATATATAATTAATTTTCTATATTTAAATTCTTCAAACTTCAAAACTTTTTTAGTTTTTTAATTATTAATTCTAAAACTAAATCTATTTTATTATTGAAAGTTTATTATATTATTAATAATTTATAATTCTACTAATTATACTAATAGCTATCTAAATAATATTAGTTATTTATCTTTTTTTATTTCTAATTACTTTGATTATTAAATAGTAAAAATAAATTTATTTTAAAAGATTTTCAATATATAATAAATATTAATAACTTTTATAATATATTTTTTATTTAGTAATAATAATAATAATAAATAAAATATCTTTTAAATATTTAATTACAAATATATAATATTATATAAATTCAAAATTCGATCAAAAATAGTAATTAATCTTAATATTAAACTAAAGAATTTAATAAATCTATAAAATAATAAATTATAATTTAATATAATATTAGTTATAGAAATAGTAATAATTTCGAGTTTGCTAATATAAATAGAAATATATAAATATAAAACTAATATAGATAAAATATATATAGAAAATAATAGAAAAAGAGAAATAGAGATTATAAATAAAGTTTTTATAAAACTTAAGTTTATAGAAAAGAAAAAGAAAATATAAAATATAATCTAAAAACTAGTAAAATAATAAAATAATTAAGATAAAAAATAAATACTTTATAGAATTTAAAAAAGAAAAAAGAAATGATTTAAATAAGAAATTAAAAGAAATCTAGATAAATATAATTAAGAATAATTTATTAATTTATAAAGAATATAAAATATTATTTATAATAAAAAACAAAGTTATATTTATAAAACCAAATATAATATTAATAAAAGAAATCAATTAAATAGTAAATAAAAAAATAATATAAAAGATTTATATATTTCTAAGAAAGAAAATAATATTAATATTTATTTTTAAAGAAGTTAAGATAAAATAATAAAATAGAATAAAGTTAAAAAAAGAATTTAGCGAAAATATCGAAAGTAAAAAATAGATTTTAGATATAATAGTTTTTAAAATATTTAGATAATTAATTATAAGATTTATAAATAACTAACTTTTTAGAAAAGTAGAAAAACAAAATTTTAGATTATAAACAAAATAAATAATAATTACTAAGATTAATAAAAATAAAGAAAATATAATATTAGTATTTAGTTTTAGTATTAATAAAGAAATAAATAAAGTAATTAACTAAGAAATATTATAAAATAATACTTTTTTATTAATTAAATAATATATTAAAGAAATACTAACTTTATAATATTTTAAATATTAGAAATATAATAATAAAGTAAAATAATACTTTATTATATAAAAATACTATATATAATATATAAATTCAAGATATAATATTAAGTTATATTTAATTATAAAATCAGTAATAGTTAAGAACTATATAAACTATAATATAATAGAATATAATATAATTAATAAAATCTATTTATATAACTAATAAAATCAATATAGAGTTATCTAGATATATATAAAAAAAAGAAGAGAAGATTTCTAATAAATAAATTATAATTCTAATTCGGTTTCTAACTAGATAAATAATATATTCTAAATTTAAATAATATAAGTAAACTCGAATTTATAATTATAAATTATAAATATATATACTATAAAGAAAGATTATCGATAGTAAATATAATAGATATAATTAATATAATTTTAATTAACAAATTCTTTTCAAATCTTGATTTAAATATTTAACTAAATATAATATCAAGTTTACTAAATATCTTTAGATCTATTTAAAATATCGAGATAAATATAATAATAATTGATTAGTAATAAGTAAACTCTTAATTCTATAATATAATATATATAAAAATGAAAAAGTAATAAAGTTATTATTATATAAAGAGAAAGAAATAATAATTATTATAATCTAAAAATTATAACTAAATTATAGAAATAGAATATATTATCTAAGTTTAATAATTTTTATTTTAATATATAAAAATAAGGAAAGAAACTATTTACTTATAAATAAAATTATAAAAAGAGAAAACTAGAAATATAAAATCTAGAATAAAGATTTATATTTAATAAAACTTATAATAAATCTAGAAATAATCTGGATTTATAATATATCTTTATAACTTCTAAATAATTTTAGAAATATAAATTATAAATATCTATTTAAATTATTATAAGTAGTATTTAATATAGATAATAAATATATTATAATAAAGAATTTTAATCTCTATTATCTATTATAATCCAAATTATAGTATTTATTATATAACTAAACTAATAAATTATTTAAAATAATATAATAATTCGATTTATTTACTTTATATAAAAACAAAATCTTCTTTATTATATATAATAAAATAATAACTGATCTAATATTCTCTATTTCGGAATTTATAAATTAGTTATTAAAATATATAATTATAATTAATAGAGAATATAAATCTAATTATATAATAATATATTTATAATAAAATATCAAGTTTATAATAATAATAAAGTAAAGCTATAGAAATTAGAAATTTACAAATATTATTTAGATTAAATAAATAGTTTTATATTTATCAAGATATAATATTAAGTAATATTTAATAAACAATTTGGAAATATATATTATAATATTTACTTTCTAGATTTAAAAAATTATCAATATAATAACTTCTTAGAAATAGTATTTAGAGAAAATAGAATATTAAAAGATATCTAAAATAGATATAATAATAAAAATAATATATTCTATATATTAATAATAGTTTACTAAAAGAGAAAACAAATAATTGAAATTATAAATTAAATAATTTCAAAAAGAAAAAAAGTAAATAATCTACTAAAAAAAGCAAATAATTTAGAGATAAATTATATATAAATATTATAAAATAGAGAAACTATAGAAACTAATAAAGTAAAATAGAAAAGTAATAATAAAATAAAGTATAATCTCTATATTTAAGTTTAGAGATAATAAATATATAAATTTATTTGAAGAAAAGATATATATATTTACTTAATATTTTTATAAAGATAAATAATATTTTCTAAATATACTAAAATAACTATTAAATAATTTAGAAAATATCAAATTAGATAATATTATAAACTAAAAATATTTATTAGAATTCGAGATAAATAAAAAATTTATAATTAAAGAATTTATTAATCTATTTTAAGGATATTTGAATTACTTTATATTAGAAAAAAATTAAATCTTATATTATTTTCTTAAAAAACTAAACTAGCTATTTATAAAAATAATTATAAATTTAGTTTAAATTAATTAGGAATTTAGATATATATTAAAAAGTCTAAAAAATATTTTAATAATAATATTATAAAAATCTGGAAAATCGAATTATAAATAGATAAAAACTTAATAACTAATTATATTTCTAAATATATTGAGAAAGCTAATTAAGAAGATTATAATTTAGAAACTCTATAATATAACTAAATAATATAATCTACTATTAGATAAATAAATAGAAATAAGAATATAAAAGAATATAATAATAATATTAGATTTATTTATTTCGATAATTAAATCTATTTAATTAAATAAAAGATAAATAGTAATATTATTTTTATTATATATAATAAAAATATTAAATATAGTAATTTACTTATATTTAGTAATAATAATTTAGAAATTTAATTTCTTTTAATAAGTTAATAAATAGATAATAAACTTTCTAAATAATAGAACTATATATTTCTTATTTATTAATAAGATATTAAAGAAATTCTTTTTATAAATAAAGATATTATAAAGATTATTATTTTTATTAATATTTTTCTTACTTTATAATATAAAGTTTATTCGAATATATTTATTTTCTAAATAAGATCTTTATATAAATAATTTTATTGATAATATATATCTAATAATAATAAATTCAAATATAGAAACTAATTATAATAAGTTTATTGATATATATTAGAAGATCTTAGAATATATTTAATATTATAAAATATATTTTATATTAGCAAAATATAAATTTATTTACTTTATAAAAATATAGAATAGATTTAATCTAACAGTTATAATCTAATTTAGATAAAAAATAAAATATATTTTATTATTAAATATATAAATATTTGATATTTAACTTAATATAAAACTTAATTAGAGAATATATATAAAAGTAATCTAAAAGAAGAATACTATAATACTAATTATATTTAGTAAATTTAATATTACAATATAATTATATATAAATCTAAGAATCTTAAGTTTAGAGAATAGCTAATTATTATTTAATAAAAATAAATCATTATATAGAGATTATATAATAAAGTAGAATTTAGATATTCTTATCCTTAATATAAAGATAGAAAAAGATATTTATAATTATAAATATATTTTTATAAAGAATAGTATTATATAAATAAAATATTTATATATAAATAGATATTAAAGAAATTAATAATATTTTTAATAAAATCTTAGATAAAAGTTATATAATATCTTATTAGTTCTATCAATTTTAATAATAGAAATTAATAGAATTAACAAAATAATAAAGAATAAAGATTTATATAATTAAATAATTTTTCTTAATATATAAAGCTTTATATTTAATAATAATTACTACTTATTTACTTATTATTATATATAAATAATCAATTTCCTATATAACTATTATCAATAATAAACTTTATAATAATATTACTAATTACTATAACTAATAGTATTCGAGATTTTGATTATTTCTATATAATTTAGAAGATAAATATTTATAATACTTTAAATACTTTTATTACTTTATATATCGAATTGATATAGTTTTCTAAAATTTATTTTTTATTT
Source organism: Rutstroemia sp. NJR-2017a BVV2 (assembly GCA_002946415.1). Classification (NCBI taxonomy): domain Eukaryota; kingdom Fungi; phylum Ascomycota; class Leotiomycetes; order Helotiales; family Rutstroemiaceae; genus Rutstroemia; species Rutstroemia sp. NJR-2017a BVV2. The sequence goes on along the minus strand of NJPS01000036.1, from coordinate 66,940 downwards.
AAATTTCTCTTTTAGAAGATTATAATAATAATATTATTATAGAAAATATTTCTTCTATTAACCTCAAGTTATAAGAAATCTTTAAAATTACTAATCCAAATAAGTTTTATAAAGATCGAAAAGAACTTGAAATATTTCTTTTATAATTTGAAATATATTTCTGATTTAATTTCGATAAATTTGATATCTTAGATATTAAGAATATTTATATTATCTTTTATCTTAAAAATAAAGTTCTGAAATAGATCGAATTTTTTCTTTTGAATTATTTCGAGAATAATATATAATCTAAAAATTAGATAATAATTATAATTAGAATCTTTAGATTATAGAAAAGATTCTATATAGAGATATAATAAATTTTCGAAAATATTGATATTATAAAAATAATAGAATACTATTTATTTGGACTTTACTAAACTAGATTAGTAATTAATTATATTACTAAATTCCGGAGATAATCTAATTAGATTAAATAGAAAATAATAGTATTAATTAGTTATTATAAATAAGAGTTAAAGAACTTTATTAAATTGGAACTATTTAGATAGATATAGGAAAATAAAGATAACTTAGATAAATAGATTAAGAATTTTATTTAAATTAATAACTAATATTATAAATACTATCAAAATAAATAATTCTTCGAAGTTAATAATAGAAATAAAATCAAACTTAATATAGAGAAATTATATTATTCCAAATAATAATATATTAGAGAAAAGATTTATAGTAATCTTATAAAATTGGATATAATAAATTCCAAGAATAATCTTTTCTAGAAAGAAAAAAACTACTAATAAAAATAAAAACTTTATTTCGAATATAGATTTCTAAACTATTAAATTCAGGATTACTAAAAGAAGTTCTAAAAAGTAAAATAAGAGAAAAAAAATATCTAGAAAAGAAAGAAACAATTTAAAATTATAATAAATTAGAATAATTATTAAAATATATCTAGATACCAAATTAGTATAATAAGTAGTTAATTAGTTCTTTAAGAAAACAATTATATAATATTATTATAGATAGTTTATTATAATAATTAATATCAAATCTATTAGTAAAATAAAAATAATATAAGATAATATCTAAGAAAACTTAAGAAAGAATCTATTAGATAAAATAATTTATTAAAATAAAATAAAATATAGTTATTCGAAAAAATTAGTAAATAAAGAACTAGATTCTAGAAATATTAAGAAAAGATTAATTAAATAAAAGATACTAGATTATAGAATAATATATAGAATATCAGAAATAATCCAATTATAAACTATTATTATAAATTAGAATTAATAATATTAGTTATAAAAGTATAATAAGAAATAAAATTCTATTAAGAATTTATAAAGTTTATTACTATTAAACTATTAAATAAAGAAGAGATTTAGGAAGTTATATACTAATATAAATATAAAGATTAATAAATAATCTTATTGTGAAAAATAAATTAAAAATATTAAATAGTAATATAAATCTTTTGATATAAAGTACCGATATAATATATTATAATATATATAAGAAAGATCTTATATATATATATAAAAAGATAAATATTAATAATATAGAAAGATATTATTGATATTTGGAAAAAGTTTTATAAATTTAAGAAAAATATAAAATTAACAATAATTTATAAAAACCTTATATAAATTAATAAAGAATAACTTATAAAGAAACCAATTAGCAAACTAAAAACTATTCTAAAATCAAAATAGATTCTATATAAGATATATATAAATAGATAATTACTTCGAATTATAGTAAATTTAGAAATAATAGAAAATTTTATAATACTAGAAACTATAATATTAGCGAAATTGCAAATTCTCAAAAAACCAGTTTTATATAGATTTTATCTTACTAATAAGTAATTAACTAAAAAAGATAAATTGGTTTAATATAAAATATAAGAATTTGAGATATAACTAAGTTAATATTCTAAATAGATAAAAATAAATTTAATTCTATTAGAAAGATATCAAATAATTTTGGGAATATTATAATTAAAAAAATATAATCTATATATTAACTAGATCGGAAGAATTATATAATATAATAAATATAAATATAAAAAGAAATTTATATAGAACTTTATAAAGTTAATATCTAATTAGAAACTAAAGATAATATATTTACTAAAATTAGATATCTTTATTTAGAATCCTTTACTAAAGTATATATTAATATAATATAAGAAATATATTAAGATCTTCAAAAAAAAACTTAATAAAGAAACTTTATCTAAATATCAGTTTTGAGATTATAAAATCAAATTAGAAGATAGTAAAGAATTTTTATTTTTATCAATTATATCTTTATTAGAATAAAGATTTAAAATTCTCTAAGAATATCTTGATAAAATAAAGAAAAAGAGATTTATTTAAAAATCAAATTTATTAACAAATATCTCTATATTCTTTATATTTAAACTAGAAAATACAAAAGAAAAACTAATAATTAATTATCGAAAACTTAATATTATTATTATTCAAAATCGATATTTATTATTATTAACTAGTAAATTATAAAATCGAATTAGGAAAATAAAGTTTTTTATCAAATTAGATTAATAATCAAAATTCAATTTAATTTGAATTAAGAAAGATAATAAATAGAAAATAATATTTCGAATATATTATAAATATTATAAATATAAAGTTATATCTTTTAGTTTAACTAATATATTAACTATATATATATATTTAATTAATAACTTATTAAGAAAATATCTCGATATATACTATATAATATATCTTAACAATATTCTAATCTTTATCGAAACTTTCGAAGAATATATCAAAATAGTTAAAAAAATATTAAAAATCTCAATAAATATAGATATCTTATTTAAACTCTCAAAATATTAATTCTATATTATAGAAACCGAATTTCTAAATTATATAGTTAATATTGAAGAACTTTAACTAACTAAACTAAATTATAAAATTTATAATAAAGAACTTCTTATAATTATCAATATTTTCAGATAATAGAGAATTTATTTTAAAGAATCTAAATATATAATCCAGATTTACTTAGATTATAAGAATTTAATATATTTTATAATAACTAAAATTCTAAATAGATAATAAATATAATAAATAAAAATACTAGTTATTGTTGAAAGTAAACTAAGTATATCAGTTTATATAACTATTTACTAATATACCAGAGCCGAGCTTCGAAATATATAGTTAAAAGATCTTGATAATTAAACTTCTTTAAGAACTCTTTTCTAATTAGTTAATTTAGTTTATATCCAATACTATTACTTCTGTACTATCTAGAACCTATTTTCTAATAGATTATAAATATCGGTTTATATAGTAAGAAGTAGATTAAGTTCTGATAATATATAATATACTATAGTTACTAATTAATAAAAGTTAAAGAGTATAAGGTATACTATATCGCTAATTGATAGAGTTGAAGAATATAAAATATACTAGTATTACTAATTGATAGAATTGTAGAATATAAAGTATACTAAGTATTACTAACTAATGAAGTTATAAAATATAAAGTATACTAAGTATCACTAACTGATAAAGTTAAAGAATATAAAGTATATTAATATTACTAACTAATAAAGTTGAAGAATATATAGTATAAATAATAATTATATAAACAACTATAAACTTATCTACAAAAACAATAAAATAGGAGAAAAAAAGAACTTTTTCAAATAAGTTCCAAAACTCTATCAAGAAAATCACAAGAAATAGTTCTGATAGATAAGAATATATCTAAGAAGTAAAAACTACTATTATATAATCGAATTAAGTTTAACTAAGTTCGCTAAAGTAGCAAGTCCGTTTAATATAGTTAAAGTAGTTATAGAAGGAATCGAGAATCTAATAATTTAAGAAGGAGAAACCCAAGTTATAATTTATCTAAATATCGATAAGAAGGTAAAATTCCTGAAAAATAAAGTTACTATATTATTCTATATATATAGATTACTATCAGATAATAACGAAGTTCTAGCTAACAAATATAAGATAGCTAAAGTACTTTAAGATTACCTCAAGTTGAAATATATAAAAGTAAATATAGTTACTATAAACTTTTATATAATAATAATCTAAATCTTTATTTTCTATTTCTAATCTCAATCAGAAATAACTATAATCGAAGTCTAGGATAAGTTGAAAGAGTATAAAAGAAAATTAGATATAGTAAATATAGATATAAAGAATATTTATAAAGATAATATATTATTATTTATTTTTATTCGATGTCTATCAAATAAGTACCAATCTGTTATTGATATCCTCGATATCCAAATCTCTCTATCTATCGACGAAAAGATCAAATATTTATAAATAAAGAAGCTATATTTATAAGATTCGATCGAATAAACCTATATTACTAAAAATAGAAAATATATTATCTTTTATTACTATAATTCCGATCTCGATTAAATAGAATTGAACTTCGATAATTAATCTAAAATTGTATATTATCTATATCGGTATAAAGACTATATAATATATAATTACTAAGATTTATCTATAATATAGAAATTTCTATATAAACTTAAACTTGAATAGAGAGCTAGTTATTTCAAACTAATAAAATCTAAAGTTATTATATCGAATAAAAAACTACTTTTTACTTTAAAGTCAAAGAAGAATTATATATATTATATAAATAACAACTTAGACTAAGAAGAAATAATTACCGAGATTGAAAGTGAAAGTAAGTTAGAGATAGAAAAATATTATATCTTTAGAAAATATATCAGTAAGACTAAATCCTCTTTCTAGTATATAGATATAGATATATTATTTTATATATCTGATCAACTTTCCTTATTCAGAAAACTTAAATAAATCAAGTAATAAATAATTAGAATTGGTAGAAGAGAAATATACTATTTATATAAAGAGATAATTAATATAATATATAAAGATAGATTAAAGATACTTTTGATAGATATTTTCTTTATTTTTAGTTTTAGTATAAATCTTCTTTCTATAAAAAAAGTCTATGAAACTAGTTTAAATAATAAATTCGATTCTAGTAGAATATATTTTCAAGATAATAGAAAAACAGTAATTGAAGTAAAGATATAAGATAGAATATATATAATCTTATATATTGTAGATAGTTATAAAGAAATAGTATTCTCAATAATAGAATAAAAACCTTAAGCTATTCTAACTAGTTATAATAGTTTTAGCTTAACTAAGATCTTGGAAGATACTAAAGTTACCGAAGATAAACTAATTCTAAATAAGATAGAAATCTATATACTTTGATATAAACAACTTAACTACTTAGAACTAGAAAAGATATATAATCTATATAAAGTAATAACTTTTGGAAAACTAATCAAAATTCTAAATAAAAGAAAGATCTATAAGATATATTTATTAACCAAAATAACTAACCAGATTTCAAAAAGATTAAGTCTTTATAAGTTCAAGAAGCTCTAATTAATTTACTTCGATATTATAAAGTTATTCTATAGAATAATCTAGAGAAATATATACTTTATTTTTATTATCGATAACTGGATATAGATTAACTAGATATTACTATTGAAATAGAAAAGCGATACTATATAAGAACTTTTTGATTGGAAAAAGGAAATCGAACTTAACTCTAATATTAAGATTGTTATAATATAAACTAATAATATACTAAAACTTATCTAAGCTATTAAAGAATAGAGATTAAATATAAAATCAGAACTTACTATAATTACTTTATTATATTAGAATAGTCTAGTAGAAAGAAATATCAGAATTACTAAAATTAATATAAAGGTAATATTAAAGGAAACCGATATATTAATAGAATTCTGAGATAAAGTAGCTAAATATAATATATATTATAGAAATAAGATCGATATAGAACTAGTAATAAATAGTAATATAATAAGTCCAATCGAAGTATTTATCGAAACTATTCTTGAAATTGATTATCTAAAAATATAGAGAAGTAAATATTATTTATATATCAACTCTAAAATTATTCCAAAAAGATAGTATTATAATAAACTCCGCGATACTACTAAACTAGGAATCTTTATAAGTTACTCGAAAACAACTAATAAATATACAAAAGTATATTATCTAAAACTTGGGTATATTATATAATCAAGCTATATTGTTATCGATAAGATCAAGAAAAATAGTAATAAGGAATTAAAGCTAAGAAACTATATATCGAGGTTATAGGATATTAAAAATACTATACTAGATTGGAAATTCTAAAAGAGATTCTATATAAAAGATAAAGTAGTTTCCTAAATCAAAGTAATCTCTATCTTCTTTCTAATTATATTATAAACTAAGATTCTCGAAATAGCAATACTATATAAGTAATAAGTTACTAATAACTTTATATTTAACAAAGATAAATATAGAAATATTTTCTAAGTAAATTCTGATTCGATAACCAAATCTTCTATAAACTAAGATATAATAGAGATTATCAAATCTCTAATAACTAAAAATCCTTTTATATTTATAGTTACTAACAAATCAGAGAATATCGAAATAGAAACTATAGAATCTCTATTACTAGATATACTATAAGTTAAATAAACAAACTCTTCTATAAAAGAAGATAATAAGATATTAAGATACTTTATAAGAAAGAGGAAAAAAGAAAAGAATAAGAATAATAAGGAATATATATCAAAGATTATTTATACTATATTAGCTATAATCCAACAAGAAAATATCGATTAGATAATTAAATATATAATAATCAATATTTCTTATATCTACAAATTGGATTCTATTATCAAGAGTCGAATTATCTTAGAGTTTACTATACTATTTATTAATACCAAGAACTATCTAGATAATATTACTTTACTAGTAGAAGAAATCTTAGAAATTAAGATCCCAAAAAACTATAAAGAAGCAATATCAGATAAGAATTATATAAAGGAATAAAAACTAGTAATCGATAAAGAAATCAAATTATTTATTCAGAATAATATATAGAAAGAATATATATTTCCAAAAGATAGAAACTTGATTTCTATCAAATAGATTTTTATAATCAAGATAAAGGATAATTAAATAAAATAGTTCAAAACAAGATTGGTAATTTATAGATTTAGTTAAATACTTAGAAAGAATTATAATAAGATATTTGCTCTAATAGTTTATATAGATATACTGAAACTATTTTTAACTATAATTATAAAAAAGGATTTGGAATACTTCTATTTCGATATCAAGAATATATTTACTAAGTTTTATTTAAAAAAGGAAATCTATCTCGCTCTACTCCAAGATATTATTATATAATAAAGTTATATTCTTTATATTCTTTGAAGTTTCTATAAGCTGAAACAAGCTAGAAAAGATTGGAATCTGTTTTTTAAAAAAGAACTAATCTATTTTGGTTTTATATAAAATCTTATAGATCCTTACCTCTATTTGTATCTTGACCGAAAGATAATATTACTAATATATATAGATAATATTATAGCTACTACAAAGTTATAAAAATAAATCAATTAGTTCTTTTTATAGCTTTCTATATATTTTAATACCAAGAACCTAGAGGAGATCAATAAGATTCTAGATATTAAAGTTATCTATAATCAGAAAGAACAATTATTAATATTAAACTAAGAAGAATACCTCGATACTATATTTACAAAATTTGGTATTATATATATATAGTATTTGTTAAAGAAAGTACTAGTTATAGACTACAATTATCTTCGATTAATAGTAGAAAATAATGAAATAATTGATATAAACCAATATTAATAGGTAATCGGAAATATAATCTATCTAATAATCTATACTAGACCAGATATTATATTTATATTTAGAAAACTTTCTTAGTTTATAGCTAAACCCGCTAAATACTATAGCTTAGAACTAAAGAACCTAATATAATATTTATATTCTACTATTAAGCAAAAGATCTATTATAAATTTAGAGAAATATAATCAAGTATTGCGAAAGAATATAATCTTCTAGAGAAAACAGTAAAGATTTATATTGATATAGACTAGACTAATAACAAATATAATCAGAAAAGTATCTCTAGAAGAGTTATAATATTCTATAGAAGATTAGTTTTATAATTAAATAAGAAATAGAACTCGGTAGCTATTTTAAATACTAAATTAGAATATATCTCAATAACAATATTTATAAAGTAAGAATAGTAAATTACTTAAGTACTTAAGAACTTAGAAAAACCAGAATATATCTCTCTAGAAAGAGATATAATCCAAGTTCTAAATAATAATTAAAAAGCAATTATATTGATAAAGAACTTATATCTATATAAATAGTTAAAGTATATTATATCTATTATTACTTTATCTGTAATCTAATAGATAAAGGAAAGATCAGTTCTAAATATATCAATATCTCGGATATAGTAGTTAATAGAATAACAAAACTACTAAGATATATTACTTTTGAAAAGTTCAAAGATATATTAGAATTAGTAAAACCAAAGAAAACAAATCTAACTAATCAATACTAGATCAATAATCTATAGTTCTATAGAAAGTACTTTTGTTCCTTTACTAACTAGAAGAGATAATCTCAATAGAGAAATATTGAAAGTAAACTAAGTATATCAATCTATATAACTATTTACTAGTATACTAGAGCTAAGCTCCGAAATATATAGTTAAAAAATCTTGATAATTAAGTTTCTTTAAAAACTCTTTTCTAGTTAGTTAACTTAATCTATATCCAATATTACTACTTCTATATTACTTAGGATCTATTTTCTAATAATTATATATAATTTCAAGATATTATATATTAAAGAAAACGAAAATATTAGAACTAATATACTTAATAAGAAATCTGAATATTTAAAGAATAAGATATATAAATTATATATTATATTTCGCTAAAAAAGAGATTTATTAATATTCAATTTAGTTTAATTAATTATAATAATATCACTTTATAATAACTATTTGAAGAAATAAATATAAAGATACTATAAAAATAATTTAACTATAAAATAAATATTAGAATAATTAAGTAAAGAATTTATAATTAGAAACAATATTATATATTTTTATAGGAAAATATATATTTTTTCAATTTTAACAAAAGAATTTACTTAAAAATAATATAAGTTACTAATATATAATTATTAAGGAATCACCAAAATATTTATAAAAATTAAGATAAACTTATATTTTCTATAAATAAGAAAGATAGTTAAAGAAGTTATTAGAAATTATAATATCTATATATAGAATAAAATCTTATAATATATTTTATATAATTAGTTCAAAACTCTAAATATATTTACTTAATTATAGAAATCCATTATATAAGATTTTATAATTAAATTATTATCCTTAAAAAATCTAATTATAAAAATAATATATAACTTTATTTTGGTAATTATAGATTAATTAACCAAATCTGGATATATAATTTTATATAAAGAAAATAGTATAGCTAAAGATCTAGTTTATATATTTCTAAAAATAGTAGCTAATATATATAAAGTATTTATAGAGATTATTTCAAATCAAAATAAATTTTTCATTTTAAAATTCTAATAGATATTTATAATCTTACTAGAAATCAAGAGAAAGCTTTTTATAATATTTCATTTTTAAATAGATAATTAAATAGAATACTTAAATCAAATTATAAAATAATATTTATAATATTATATTAACTATTAATAAGATAAATTAAACAAAGTTATTATTATTTATATAGTTTATATATAATATTACTAAGATAAGAATAATAAATATAATATTAATATATATTAGTTTTGGATTTAAATTAAAAATATATAATATATAGTTACTAGATATAGCAAAATTATATATAGAAATAACAAAAGTAGAGGATCTTAAGAATTTATATAAATAATTATTACTTGATATTAAATTTATTATATAATCTCAGTCGCGGTGCTTCCCCCCCCGAGTTTAGCGGCCGCCGTATCAGGCAAGATACGTATACGGACCAGCTACCGCTTTCAATATCTATAAAAATCGCACATCCTCCTCTCTTTAACTTTCATCCTTTTCAATTCTCTTTCAACCCTCTTTTACTTGGTCATTCGACTTCGCTATACCCTGCTATACACTGTCGACCCCTTCTATATAGACCCACTTCGAATACCCTTCACATCGGCCTTGCTGCAGCTGAAAACCTCGAGAATACGATACATCTAAAGTCACAATTCCCGGTTTACTCCTCTGAACTCGACATATTTCACTAATTGCAATATCGATTGTTATTTTTAAATTTATTCTATTGGCTGAAATACGTATATGGAATTTAGCTCAGTTTCTTCCTCCTGTCATAATCCTTACGATACTGCCCTTCGGTGACTCTATCTGCAGATATCTTTGCATTCATGCATTGGGATTTGGCCAATCGAAAAAATACCTCACAGCAGTATAGTTGCTACGCCGCGAATAAATGACATATCGAGAGACGGATCCTGGTGAGTTTTCTGCATCGTGAGATAGGGGTATGAGCTGTATGCCTTGACCTAGGCTGATTTGTGATGAGAAGGGCTTATTCCTGTCGAGCATCCTTGCTTGCTCCCGAACACGAAACGCCGACGGTCTGAGCATCAGGTTGCAAGCAGGTAAGGAGATGTAGGTATTTACAAGGGGACAGGTTTCCTTTTTTCCATCGTATTATATTTGTCAAAATACGAGCTTGGCCTCCCTTTCCCGCTGTCATATCATCACAAACCTTACAACTGCGCCCTTTGGTGATGCTAGCTGCAGTGGCTACGCCTTGGCTTTACTTCTACCACATCACGATATAGCCAATAGCAAAAATACCTCGCGACGATATAGGTAGCTACTGCCTACTTGCGCTGCAGATCAATTACGTGTCGAGGATAGGAAGCTCGGCAACTTCCCTTTATAGAGATAATGATATATACTATATACCTCGACCTAGCCTGATTTGTGGTGAGAAGGGCCGATTTCCGCTGTTTTGACTATGATAGGTTGCAGATTGTATCCTCAGAGCTTCGGTTAGCCTTCCTGATAATCGAATACGAAACACCGGCGGTATGAGAGCTAGATCACAAACAGAGAGAGATATAGATAGTTACAAGTAGGCAGATTATACAACCTTGTGAGGAATTTTGTCAGAGTTGTAGCTATATCAGAAGTATGGTATGGGAACTTGTAAGAGAACTTTTGGCTTTATACAGCACTTCTGGCAGGACAGTATATATTGCTGCAAGAGTGGATATACAGCTATCTGCAGCTATATAGCCTCATTTCTACAAGAGGAAGGTCTCTCAGACTCAGTCTACATACTTTGAAGCTGAGATAGGGAATCCTGTAGTATAGATTCGCGGTATCTCCGACAATCGAGAAATCCTGCTTAGATCGGCCGATAGGGTTATGAAAGAGAGTGGTAATAGTTGCTACTTTGATATAAGAATATAGGACTGATGATACTCTGCAGTTACAGGATATATTTTTGTGGTATAGGTGATGCATCAACGCTAGGGTATTTTTGACGATAAGGAAGTTGGAAAAGGGGGAGCGATAGTATAGTAAGAGTGTATAACGAATCGCAGAACATAGTTCCATTCTACGAAAATAGTACACAAAGTCTATATAACCTCTTCGATTTCCTCGTTTCTACTATCCTTTTACAGTCCAGTTGTGTAATTAACATAGCAGAGAATTTCCTCAATATTATCAATTATTTCTATATATTCAAGATAGCTACTTTTGATCCTATCCCCTATCAATATATACCTACTGTTCCACGAAACAAACGCGCAACTACCCAACATATACCTGCCCAGAAAGAACCTAGTATTCCCGACAAGATCCATTGTATCAAGCCAGACGATGTACTATTTGACGACATCCGACAAGCAGCAGTTGCAGTAGTATCAGCCGATGAAGATCCAGGTTACAGGTCGGAAATTCTGGGTATGTTCTAATATCAAAGTCTTCAGCTTTTAGCGACAGTGACTAACTTGTGGGAAACCGAGCAGGGACTACCACCGTCCTTAGTGACAATAACAAGGTGTACAACAAAGAAAACAACAAAAATTGCGAGCTTCTCATAGCTGAAGAGCTGCAGTACACCGTACTACGAACGAAGGATATTATGCCGGAATACTTGAGCCTGGATAACACAACCCGAGGGGATGAGGATATAGCTTTGAGCAAAACAAATGATTGCCCATAGATGAAGGAAATTACAGATTCACCTTCGAGTCTGGAAGTCTTGACTGAAAGATATCAGAATAGCTGGGGCACTCAAGGTATATATATCAGCCATATATCATTATGAGAAGCAGTCACCTGACTATATACAGATAGACCACTGGTTCTAGCAGATGATGAATCAGATATTCCCAATCTTCAAGCTGCTTCTGTTTCTACCTTACCTTATTTCTTTGATCATGGGAACTCGTGGGAGGTCGAAGAAGGCGGTTTCGAAAACGAGGACCCTCTGCTTGAGCAGGATACCTTAGCCTTTATATCTGGCCAGGACCAGCCTTGTTCTTACTAGAACTTCCCTAGAACATCATAGAATCATACCAGCCTGCTTGGAAATGATAAATCCAAATATAGCGTATCCGAGATAGCATTACCGTACCCTTTGCTTACAATATTGGATGAGAACAGTGAAGAAAGGGAGAACAAGGACATTTCTAAAAATGGAATAGATTTGCTCTTAGCTTTTGGAAAGCAAGAAAAGCCAGCTACTGTTCTTACCTCCCCATATTCTCATCCTCATGTTGCGGAGATATTACAACCTCACGTCGCTGAGATATTATATCTTCACAATGACCCAGGGTATAAGCAGAGTGTAATCACTCATAGCGGACCTGAAGAGCTCAGAGATGGCTCTCCGTCTCAAAAACATTACGATGAAGATTAGTCAGAGCAGCAACAATGTGAAGAAGTACTAGGGGAGGTGGTAGAGGAGGATGATAACAATTATCATATGATGGATAGAGGAAAGCGGAAGCGGGATGAGACCGACGAAAGCTGTCCCTTCGAGCATAACATTTCTGATACAAACAGTATAGATAACAACCCCCTACAACCTGCAAAACGCCGAAAGCTACAGCTATCGTCTCTCGATAACGCTTCAGTACTAGCTCCTAAGGATAACCCCAAAGATCGTCTTAGACAGCGTCATAGCCGTTCATTGTCTTTACCTACACAACACAAAACGAAGCATAGGCAGTCTCGAAACAACTGTTCTCATACTTCCAACCCCTTTCGAAAGTCCTGCGATATGATCGAATCTGTATCGATAGCCGAATATCACGAATGGCTATTTCAAGGTCTTATAAAATGTGCTATAATCGAAAACAAAACAATATGCGAAATCACTTTACAGTTGAATCATGTTCCGGAATGTCTTCACGCTTCTATCTTTTCCAAAACCTTGGGTATAAACGCCAATAATGCGATAACTGACGCTTCCAATATAGTCAATGTTACCGGTGAAGATGAATGGGAAGTAGATACTATTCGGGCGGTACGGAAGAAGGACAATAAGCTGGAATATAGGGCAGATTGGGTAGGTGTCGATAAGGACCCGAAGTATTACCCGGCCTCAGATTTCAAATATTCACCTCATAAAATTCGAGATTTCTATTTGGCTCATCCGAATTTGCCCGGGCCACCAGAGAACCTTTTGAAATGGATTAGGAAGTGGGAAGATGGGGTAGACAATTACGACGAGCTAAATGGAAGCAAGGAAATGTCCCAATATTCGAGGGCAAGCTTTTTTCGAAGGGGATTATAATGTAATGATCTGATCATTTATCGGGGCTAGTAGGTAATCAGCTTTTGTTCACAAGTTTAACAAATACGATTTTTGCGAAATGATAAAGAGCAAATATGTAGTATATATAAGCTTCTCAACACCAACCTTGTTATTGCGACAACTCTCCTCAATCTGCACAAAGCGATACAGATCTGTATATCAACGATGAAGTTGTGCAGTACAGATCTGGGATATCCTTATACTATAACCTTCCTGTTCTATTGGCTGTAGAAAATGGAAAATCAAACCAGGGAAGTGCCTTTGGCTATGAAATAGGCCTGTTTCCAGTGTCCGACGAACAAGAGGAATTATTAGCTATGTCTCCCTTGTCTTTATATTCCTATGGCTCTGCTGAGCTATCGTATCCTCAGACTGATTGGGAACACCATCAAAGCACTTCCAACTATAGCAGATCAGAGGAGCTTAGATATGGTTCTTCGGGTCATTTTCGAGAAGATAAGTTCCAAAAGCATCAGCACCAGTAGAACAAAGATGATAATAAGTAAAAAGAAAGGAAGCAGTTGCATTTATTCGAGACTGAGATCGACAGTGATAATGAGAATAACGAGGATCTACAACCTGCAAAACGCCGAAAGCTTTATTCACTGCCTACAAATAACGTCCCAGTATCATCCCCCGATTATTACATCCTTACTCCATCTTCAACCACGCAATTTGAAGTGGATGAAGTATAGTGCCAAGACCGCAATGGATATTCACCAACACCTATAGATGACAACTATCATTCTCCACAAACCTCTTCAAATCCCTCTGTTATAGTAGAATCGGCACCAATCGATGAATATTACGAATGGCTATTCCAAGGCTTTCTTAAGTATACGAAAATTGGAAATGATACAATATACAATCTTGAGTTTCAGCTACAATATATTCTAGAGTATCTGTATCTCCCAATACTTTCTGAAGCATTGAATATTGGTTCTCGACTGACAACACCTGCAGAGGCCTCAAATACTTGCAATATTATATATTCCAAGATACAGTCAGCAAGACTACGAGCTAAGACAAAATGTATTCCATGGAAACCGAAGGAATATAAAACAATACTTAGAATGAAGAAGGACGGTTGCTTCTGGAAGGAGATACATCATGCCCTTCCGCATCGAACTCCAGTGGCGATTCAGGTGCAGTACTCTACGAAACTCAAAAAGTAATTATATTAGGAAGTTAATAGGCCAATCTTGTGGAATCTTTCGTCGAGTCTATACTCTAATATGTGATTCAGAAGTTGGACAGCTGGGTATAGATTTGTACTTTGGTACTCGGGGGAATAAAGGTTAAAATTATTCTCGTAGATTCTATCAACAAGGGTGCTTTTATCGAATCAGATCGTCAAAATCCTACAATTGTGGAGAATTTTAACAACAACCGGGAGTATATGTATTAACCTTTATTCTCCCGGGTACGAAGTAAGTATACTATGGAACTGTTAGATATTATTCATTTATTGGTAGTCCTTTCCAAGGAACGCTCTGGGTCACTGGAACTGGGCCTGGAATGTAGAACTATGTAATGGCAGTGCTGTTCTCTAAACCATGTTGTATATGTTCTAGGCCCAGGCCTACTTCTAGGTGTACTATACTACAGGGGTAATTCGTATGCCAAGATAGATCAATCAAGGGAGTTTGACTAGCCTTATATCACTGAATTCTCTGGATCCTGTTGGCTAGAATATATGTGTGTGGATAATACTTCGTACCCGGGGGAATAAAGGTTAATATATATACCCCTGGTTGTTGTTAAAATTCTCCACAATTGTAGGATTTTGACGATCTGATTCGATAAAAGTACCCTTGTTGATAGAATCTACGAGAATAATTTTAACCTTTATTCCCCTGAGTACCAAAGTATACTCCCTAGTTTGTATAGAATTCTCTAGAAATCTTGGTGTAACAATTACGCCAAATACCGTAGTATATGCCATATGTTGGTATATTTGTATATGAGCTTATCTGTACGTAGTAGTATAATTCTGGGAGTAGCCAGGAATAACAAAGATCAAGTACATATTTGACCCAGCCTAGATTTGATATTAAATTTTCCCAATACCCGTATAGCTGAAACATGAAGTATATAGTAATCCTGCTATGGATCTCAACTAAGTTAGGTCAACTGGAAAAATTCTTTATGTTTCTTTATACTTCGTTATAGGCCGAATAAAACCAAACAGTGGGTCCTCGAATCTTCTAGCACGATACTTGATATAGTAGTATTATAAGCTGATAGAGAGCTTTAATACCCCAAATCAATCCTGTTTCGTTATATCTTTTACCAAGATAGTATTAACCACTACAAATGCTATAAGACCCACTGTTTGGTTTTATTTGGCCTATAACGAAGTACAATAGAACTGCTATATGACCTTAGATAGAACATACTAGAACTAGGGTGGCAAATAGAAAGTCTATTTATTCACAAGCCTCCCCCAACCTCTCTATTAGAGAGAGAGAGAAAAGAAAAGAAAATTATACTAAATACACAAATAGTATAATAACTAGTGGATATACTGATAGCAATAATTACCTAGATATGAAATTTCTATGCTCAAGTTTCAGAAAGAAAACGCTTCCAGAGGAACTACCTATAACTATAATTCCCTTACAAAAAGATATACTCAATGGTCGATAATCTGGAGGTAGCCAAAGAATATTTCGCATTTCTCCATCTGTCTTTTCAGTTATCCAATGGTTTGATATAGAGTACTGTTCAAAGGCTGAGGATGCCTTTAAGCTCGAATGACCCTCGAGAGTTTGGAGGTGCTCGCCTGTTGCTGTGTCCTAGAGCCGGATCGTTTCATCGCTAGAGCTTGAAGCTACCACCTTGCTGTCCGGCGAAAAGGCGACTGACCTAACCGAGCCCGAATGACCCTCGAGAGTTTGGAGGACAGCACTCCAATTTGATCGTGTTCTTGATATTTTATAAATCCAACTGGGGATATATTCTCGAAATGTTTCTCGAATGATACTCTTTTCTGGAGCAAAGAAAAGGCCTGAGCAATATAGTCGAGCACTGTTGTTAGAGAGACTTGCCTGGAAATCTCTCTAACAACGGTGCTCGATACGATAATGACTATATGGGTATCGCCGATATCCAGATCCTCCCCACAGCGTAAGAGATCGCTTCCTCACGACAGGAATACCTCCTATTGGTCGACTCAACACAATACCACCTGTCAGGCCTTGCCGGACTTCTGGACAGACAATTCCGACTCCTCCGCGAAGATATAGTGGGACAACTACGAGATGCAGTGCGTGAAGAGGTTACGAGACTAAAACATCCCAACCGTAATGTACCAACCCACCAAGGTCAACAAGGCGTTCGGAAGCTCATCTATCACAACGTCCGCTTTTCCGTATGTTTGTAGATCGCAGAAAAGGTTTACAAGTTATAGCAGAATTCGACCAACCTCCCCAAATCAGCAATAAATCCATGAAGCAGCGAGAGGACTGTTGGAAAGGAAGCAAGCTTTTGCAAGTTGATTCGCTAGTCTGCGTCGTCTTAGCAAATGGTAAAATTATATCCTTCTCTGTCTGTATTCCAACCTTGCTATTCCATAGAAGAAAGGACTCCAATTCAGATGATAAGAGACGACCAGATGATATTCCCAGCCTTTTTAGAGAAGCGAATCGTGCGTCTGTGCTACAGCTGTACCACCGAGCTTACTTTATTCCTAAAACTTATAAAAGACTCTTAGCCGAGCTCGTAGGGCGTTCTACTTGGCGGGAGATCTTCAATAGCCTTGAGCGGCTATGTGGCATGCAGATTCATGCAAGATCGCCACGCGGGTCGGTACCTCGGCGGGTGACGATCTTGGTGGGGCACATCACCGCCGTCATCTCACTAATGTAATCACTGGACCGAAAGCAACGGAGAGATCTTTGTATTGTCTGAGAACATGATCTAGCTACTACTACTTCTTCATGAACTGAAGCTTTTCGCGGTAAAGCTGTTTGGCTTTTCCAGCTAGCAACTCGTCAAGAAACGCCGAAAACGTCTTTGGCATGAAATCCGGATATAGTACCCTCGAATCAAGATATCCCAAATATCTCGTATTTTCTGGAGTGTTGTCTTGTCTGACATACTTACAAACCGAGTATTCGGCGCTGATAGCCGCAAAACGCAGTCTAGAATCGGATGGATTTTCTGCAGCGACAACTCGTGCGGCATACATTTTGGCCCAGAGTTCATCGTGGGTTGCCTGCTATTATCAGTGTTACGTCACGGTTGTGTATGTGGGCAGAAACTTACATGCAGTGCGTCAATCTTTTCTCCACTCTTCTTTTCCATCAAAGCATATATCTCGTTCTGTGAAGATGAATCCGCGTTGAAGAACACGCGTTTATTGAGTGTGCGATCATCTTTGATGACCCTTGCTGTAAGTTTCCCAATGTCCCCCTTGTCAATCATCAGACTCCGAGCAGTGCCATCAGCAATAAGTGTGTTGCCATCTCCCATATACGCATAGTCAACCTTTCCCGAAGGTAGTACGGGAAAAGATATTTGAAACCAAGTACCTGAGTCAATGATTGTGTAAGGTAGATGGTGGTACCAAATTCTTTCATGGGTCTTCTCCTTCTCATTTCGAATCAAGCTCATTACGCCACCTGGTGGCGAAATCGAAGTGAAACCACAGGGAACAAACCTCTTGATTCCTGCCATGGCTGCAGCATCAATAAGTTTGAGTTGATCTAGCTGCCCAGTTGTCGCTACTGTGCTGATGATAACATCGAATCCCGCCAGAAGCTCTGCAATATCCTCTACAGTCTGCTTGTCGAGATCACCAACGATCACCTCAACCCCTCTGGGTTGTAACTGTTTCGTGGCTGGCTTTTGCAATGACTGTGAGCGTACCAGAGCAGCGACGTCCTGATTTGAAATGAGTTTGAACGTTTCTTCAGATTGGAAGGACCCATAAAGCTTCTATCTATTAACAGACCATCTAGTATCTCGCTACTAGTCTTACCAGTTGTACCATGTACCAATACTTTTTGTGTCATACTTTGTGATTGTCAGAATCCCACACCATTGCCAAGCATAATCCTAGAATTCTTCAGCTTAGCCTTGCCATATATATATGCCCTCAGACTACCTGTCTCCCTGGATTGACTAGGGATGTCGGACGAATAAGCCCCATTTTTGCAACCGAGCCGTGGTGGGGAAAATTTGTCAGCCCCTCTCGGCCGAATCCATGATTTGAAATCACCTCGGACCAACTGCTCGCCCGAATACAAGCAACCATCAACGCGACACCATGGGCTTAATCTCAAGACAATAGTTGAGGGAATTTCGGGCGAACAACCATTTCCTTGACACAATCGTATCCTGCATTCAGCTGCAATGAATACTCAATCGGACGAAAACAAAGCGAAGCGACGGAAAGTCCGAAAGGGTATCCATAGCTGTTGGGCATGCAGACGGCAAAAAGTCAAGTGTATTTTCCAATTGCCAAGCGATGATATCTGCATGTCGTGCCGCCGTCAAGGAGCACAATGTGTGAAGCAGATATATTCAGATGTGCCAGAAACGAACGCAAATGACAGAGGACAGAGTGGTGTTCTTACCAGTGCCGAAGATCTACCGACAGGAGAAGTTATTCGAAAAACTCAGCCTGAGTTGCAAAATTCTGGTATGAGCTATGGATCGTCCGGTGGCTCTTCATTGTTCCCGACGCTAGCAGCAACTTTACCTGGCGGCTCTGTCATCAGGTGAGAAAACAATCCAGAGAGCAAGGGGCAGAATTATGTTACTAAAACGAGAATGATAGCCAAAATGGACGATCACCAAACCAGCTTTTCACTACCCAATGGCCACCAATACCAGCTTCAAACTATGATCCCACTACAAATATATTATCATATCATGACATTACTCAATCTCTGCTGGCTACCTTTCCCTCCCAGAATGACATTGAGATTCTGCTTGGAATGTTCATTGGGCTCTCTTCGCTCAGTAAACAGTGCAACTTCAAGTCTCGCAAAGTACCGCCAAAAGATACGCGCAAAGAACAAACATCAAACGCAAATCTTCTCCGTCCAGAACATCACCCAGTCTTGTTGGCCGGTCAGATGTTACATTTTGCCACAGCTTTACAAAATCTGTCTCCTAAAAAAGTGATACCAGGTGTCTCCGAACACCATCATGCTATTATGCAAAGGCTTGCAAAGTCGGCAATAAAGTTGGTTACTGCAAACGAGGAATTCCTAGGTACCTTAGAGGTACTTGAGGACATCATTTTGGAAGTACTCTTTTATACCGATAGTGGCAATATCCGACGGGCTTGGGTATCTATGCGCCGTGCTGTTTCCGCAGGACACTTGCTGGGCCTACATCGACCAGGTCACTATCGCTTTAAAGCTATCGAGAAGCAGAACGATCTTGATCCTGAAGTCATGTGGACAAGAATTATTTACATGGAACGAGTTTTGTTACTACTGCTTGGTCTGCCTACAAGTACTGGTGGTCCAAGTTCTGAGATATAGGACGAACCATAGCACTCGATGCGAAGCTGCAGCCTACCTATGCTTGTTATGCATATTACAACCAAAATAATCGATCGTAACCAAATGAAAATACTGTACCATGCTCTGGAAAAAACTCAATAGATTGACCAAGAACTCATCAAATTAACTCAACTTTTGCCGTCCACATTCTGGCGCCCAATGGCTCTCGCAGGCCTTAACATAGACTCGAATGAAGCATTCAAGGAAACTCGTCGAGCATCAGACCAGATGTTCTACTATACAGTGGTTAATCAGCTACATTTGCTATATATGTTAAGTCAAAGTTATGTGTCACAGAGAGTTCATTCTAGGATCGCCTGTGTCAATGCAAGTCGCGAGATTCTGACTCGAGAAATCGCAATTTGCACTTTTGACCCAAACACCCCCAATTGTCGAATTGGTGATTTCATGGCGCTGATTGCAGGTTTGACTTTGATGCTGGCACATGTTGTTACCTATGAGAAGAAGGACGTTTCGCTCGTTCATCAACGACTGAGTGATCGTGCCATTGTGGAAACAGCTCTCGAATGTATGAAATCCATGTCGGAGCTCTATGAAGATGCTCTTGTAGTAAAATGTGCCGTTCTCCTCAAAGACCTTCTGGCGATTGAAGCAGATATCGCACAAGGGCAGCTAGTATGGATCAATGGCAATCTTCAGAATAATCATGAAGTTTTGACCATCAAAGTGCCCTATATTGGTGCTATCAGGATTACACGAGATGGCATTATATCAATAGCAGTATTGGAGGTAGAACGAGATCAAGGCTCCAACGAAACGGTCATACTTGGTGGTATTGGCTCCATATATGTCAAAGGCTCAACTCAGGCAGACTTGTATCCCGGGTACGGCGTACCTGAAGTCGTAGACCAGCACGGACAGGTTACGCGATCAATATCAACAAAAGCATCTCAGACTGAAGAACATCCAATGCAATTTACCCAAAGTGCATCCGAAGACTTTCCTTTTCCTCCAGATCAGATGTTCCTTCATCCGGCAGCCAGCATGGAAGATTGGGTATTTCAAGGCCTAGATATAGTATTCTTTGAGGTTCTCATGCGTGAGAATGGGGATGGTGCTAATAAGTGGAATTTTGGTCTTGATTCCTAAACCAGCATCCTCAGGAGCGTCCCAAAATCCTCGATATCCAGTCTTCTTGTTATATGAGTAGGATGTTATCGTCACCATCATGTATATTGTGAGGCGGGACTATTTTGCACTACCCAAATTCGTTATTCTCTTTCATCCGAGGTATCGATCCGCGTGGCGATCCTGCATAAATCTGCATACTACAGCAGCCACAAAAGTTCCTGACGATGTTCAATGCAATAGCCAGGCTTCAGAGCTCAGATAGACTCCTTTAAAACTATTAAGGATGGTATACGCTTAGTGGTGGTGCTATAGGAGAGGAGGTCAGTTAAGTTGTGAAAAGAGACTCTTTGCAAATCAGGCGTGAGGGGGATGATGCGAACGTGATTTTCTATTGGGAAGGGCTCCGGATGTTCAGGAATAGTTATGAAGTATGACTCACAAGAAATTATAAGAGATATTGAGGTATGGACAGATTTTGAGATTCTTGAAGTCAAAGTATCTACTAATTTTCTGGCATATAAGGTTTTCCGGCACGTAGGGATGGACATTAGCCTATAGTATTCATTAGTTAAATTCTTAAAAAATTAATGTGACTTACTGAAATGTAGGATTCTAAAGAACTTATCGCAACAATACCCTCTGAAATCTTCCCAATCCAACTAAGAGCCTCAAGCCAGTGGAGGAGATGTACTTGGAGAAACTGATAGACTTGGTTATTGTCTTGAAGCTGAATTCCGCCTTTCTGAAGATGTTGAACCCAGTAGATACATGTATATCTAACCTCTGGAGGAAGATAGTCCTCTACTCGAATCCCTATATCAATTACAAGTGTACCAGGAGCCTTTTGTCCACAAATATCTTGTTTAAGAAAGGTAGATATAAGCTTTATACAGTCAAAAGCTAAAATCCGCTATGCTTGTTTCTCATCTACCCAGAAATTCGAGTCCTCATATCGTTCTTTGTTAAGGAGGAAGTTGCGAAATGAAGGATAATATAGATATAGTAAGTGATTTTTGTCCTCTGGAATATATAAGATTGTATGAAGATCTTCAACTGCTTGATCGATTTTTTGCTTTGCAAGACTCAACAAGTTGCTTAGTGAGAAAGCAGAAAGAGGTGAAAGCAAGACTACTATACTTCCAAGTATATATTTCAGTGTTTTATACAACTCTTCCTTTTCTTCGTCCTGATAGTCCGAGGAAATAGAATTTTTAAGGACAGTAGTATATATCTCATCAAGATGCTTCTCCGGAGGTATAACAGTACTGCTACTGCCTTTCAGAATTATATCCAGTCGTTTAGGTGCGAATCTTTTCCCTTCACAGATGAATCGATAAGCTGTTGCAGCCCAAATGAAAAGGCCACTAGCATTTTGGACTAGTTTTTCGAGAGCCTGCTTGTCTGGCCACTTATCTCCAATAGTCCGTTCTTGCCTAATTTTATTCAGTCTGTCTTCTAGAAAAATATATATATCATGATCA
The DNA here is from genome assembly GCA_002946415.1 of Rutstroemia sp. NJR-2017a BVV2. NCBI lineage: Eukaryota > Fungi > Ascomycota > Leotiomycetes > Helotiales > Rutstroemiaceae > Rutstroemia > Rutstroemia sp. NJR-2017a BVV2. The sequence continues at coordinate 44,076 of NJPS01000036.1, read as the reverse complement.
ACAATCGACGGTGATATATTATAGAGTATAAAGTCGCAATGTTCAGCTTGCGGTATCTGGTATATACCATATCGGATTGGAATTTCAGGTCTGCTTGTTAGAAAGACTCGAAGTTGTATCGTCTTTAGTTCTCGAGCCATAGCCAGAAGTTGTAAAATGATATGAATATCATTTTCATTATCGCACTCGTCAAGAGCATCTATAATAAGCATGTATGAGGATGGAGATAAACTTCCATCTAACCTTGATAATGGATGAAGGACGAGCTGATGCCACTGGTCGCGGAAGGAGTGGCTCGCAATATCACTCCGCTCCGTAATAGCATCGCTGATATAATGTTGGAGAGATGCTATATTGTATACAAGCTGTACAGCGAGACTCGTGAAGAATTTGCTAGCATGACCAACATCTCCACCACCTCTCGAAAAGAAGAAGCTGGCTCTAAGACGATTCTGATCGAAATATGTGCGGGCGACGGTACGTGCAATTGTTGACTTCCCTGTGCCAGCTAAGCCATTTAGCCAGAAGATACACTGCTCATTTTGCCCATCCGCCCACTCGTATATCTCTTGTAGAAGGTCCACTCGGGTGTCAGCGAGGCAGATGGGTTCATGTTGGCGGTTTAATGAATTGAACGGCGCATTCGATGCAATTGGTAGGCGGCTAAGTGGATTTTCTTGACCTAGAGGGTATCAGTTTCTTATAGATTTGATATTAGGATCTAAGGAAAGCCGACTGATATATATATCTTGAAGAACATACTAGATTGGAAATTTATTGTTCCAGAATTATTACCAACTTGTGCGCTATGGTTATTGCCTCCAGAGAAGTTGATCTAATGGTCCATTGTCGGTATTTCTGATTTGGTGTTGTAATAATAGACTTGTATACTTGTTATATATTCATCAAAAACTTCTGAAGAGATAGAATGATAAAATGCCAAATGATATCCTCAGCTACAGCCTTGTGAGTTTTCAGAGCTAAGTATATAAATTAAATATAGCAACTCCAAACAATTCAGCCTGATTGTTGTAAACTTAAATTAAAGTTATTTATTAATTGCCAGAGAGTGATAGAATAGATAAAATATCTAGAGTTTATATTAAAAACGATCTCGAAATACAAATTATAATCCTTCAACTTCTATATAATTATCGCATATAAGTAACTATTCATTTTCCCCAAGTTATTGATCCAGAATTGTTCTCTACTTGTATACCAGAATTGTTACTACCAGAGAAAACCATACCCATAGCTGGTGGGGTAAGATTCTGGGACCTTGTTGCCCTAGGCTCCAAATTGCTTCGACTATCCTTATATACCTTAGTACCTTGCCTGGTACTAATACAAAGATCAGCAATTACCCAAGAAAGCTTTCTCCAATTTCCGTCCTGGGATCCAGAAAATTTATTCAGCTTATAGTGGTCGAGCGGTTGACCATAGCTTTCACAGCTATCCAAGTTCGCTGAATCTTCATCAACAATAAAATCCTGTTAATAATAAAACCAATCAATATACCTGTTCAATATTAATAGTATTCTATATATACCTTGTAATTATCCCCGAACATTTTGGATATCTTCGAGCTTTTCTGTTCAAAATAACAATATACTGCGATACTATTTTTGCGAGTTGCGATCGAAAAATCTTTGACTATATCCAATACTATCTCATTATCAATTTTCAATGCAGTTAATAAAGTGGATTCTCCCGCTGTACCAGCCTGGATGATCCTTATCAAAAGTTCACCTAATGTAATTTTATCGGTACCATTATATGGGGTTCCAAGTAATATAACTCCAATTGTGGTATCGAGTATTTTCGATATTTGCGGTTTGACCAAAGCCTCTGTAATCAGTAACAAGTACTGTAAGATTTATAACTCATATATAAAATAAAATACCTTTCAATAACCAGACCACCAAAGCAATGACCAATGAAAATTAGTTGCTGTGAAGAGTAATCCTGAAAACTATTAGTAGTAGCCTTTACTAAAACAGGTTCAATATCAGCTATACTTATCTAACCTTACCCTTCGTTATCGCTCAAGCTCACAACTCAAATCATTCGCAATATAAACAAGGCGAAGTTTGATAGTATTATCACTATACCAGTTACTATCATAATTGAAGGTTATTATTCGGGTATTCGTAACAAGTACTGGAAGCATTGTTGGATCGCTGAGCCAATTGATACACTTCTCCTTCTGAACAGATACTTTGGTCCTAGCTATAGATAAGAGTATCATTAAATTGCTATACCAATTGATATTCTTCGGCTCTATACGTTCCTGTTGCTTAACTGCTTTGGTCCAGGTCGTCGATAATATAGCCCCAAATCCATGAACAGCCACTATACTATATAATGGTCAATATTTAAAGAGCAAGGTATAATAATATATACTCAATATCAAGGCTCTCGCAATCGACAAGTACCTGAAGTCCCAAATCCCGAGAATCAATCTGCCTAGGTATCTTCAAAGTTTCCATTTTTTCGCTTTTCCTTATACTTAGTCGCCTTTGGTTTATGATATATAACTAGCAAAATATAGTGCGAGATATAATACGATGAGCAACTATAAAGAAACTGGTATATCTCAGGAGAAGAGCAGATTTTATACCCTGAAAAATTTGTCGAAGACAGAAGGCTATATTGAGGCTATATCCTATATGTTTTTCAGTCGATATAATTGGTATATCTGTTATATAGGTTAACATATTGGTATACTTTGGAATATCGAGGCAGAGCTGCAGATGTATATATACTCGGTATATATAGAAAGATCATTTTCAGTATAAATACAATATATTCAATTTGCCTGCTTTCTCCAAAAATTTCTGCCTCTTCTTTCCCCTAAGTTGAGCTACAATAATAAAACGACTAATAAGATGAATATCAGTTCGATATCGCTAAAATGCCTGTTCGCGAAAGAGCACAAATTATATAAAAGATTATATAGCCCGGATGAAGCTCAATAACTATCTGGGTATCCTCAAATTTTGCTTCAGGATATAATAGAGTTAGCAACCTTTATATCCAAAGATCTCCGTATACCAATACTAGAAAAAATATCACCACGTTTATAGTGGATATCGACCCAATCAAGTACGTATATTGGACCCCTCCATTACCAGGCTATGAAGCTACAGAATATTATTATCTCGGAGAATCCCGAACTTTATCTGGTCTGGTACTATAATAGGATTTTTATCAAACCTCTATCTAAGTATTTGCTATTCTTTGACTTCTGGAACATCTATCTGATGTCGCCGGCTTCGACACTTGGTCTGGAAAGAGAGATTATCAGATATTCAGTACTCGGATTCCTATGTATATATCGATATCTGGTATGTTATGAGTCTGATTTCAATATTGCTATAGAGAAGAAGCTATTACTAGAAGGAACAACTTGGGACTCTTTCTCTAAATTTGCTTCTGATCTCTGGAAAATTGATGATACTGATGTTATAGGACATTATGCTTTTGGAGAGATACACCTTTCGAGATTGAATCTTTATATTAAAATTATTCTTGGAAAGAGCACCTTCCATAAGATCCACGGCCAATATAGTATATATTTTGCGCGGTTTTATAGTCCTATACTCTTCATTTTTGGAATATTGTCTATTATCTTAAATACTTTGCAATTGGAAATGACGGTGGAATCCCTTAGTAGCGTTCTATAGCAAAGTATCTAGGAACTAAATCGATTCATTAGTATTGTAGTAGCAGCTCTACTTTGTGGGATCGTAATCATATTGTTTTTGTTATTGATATAGCGAATCACAATGGAGTGGTATTATACTTGTCGTGATCGAAGAAGGAAACGACAACAACTTGATTATATTCTTTAGATATACCAAATAAGGGTAGATGGAAGAGAAGAAGAGGAGATAGACTAGGAGATAAGCTATCGTATCCTTTGACTACTTGCGGTCGAGACCAGAGCGATTCCGGCTACAGTGACCCTAAGGAGCTTGAACATAGATCTTCGCTATACTTCCTCCACCAGTAGCATAGGGATATAACTATAGGATCGATAGAGGGAGAAAATAATGAGCTACAGGGATGCAGAAAGCGGCGACATCTTCCCGAAACTGATATTGAGAGGGATAATAAGAGCGATAACGATACGCGACCTAGAAAACAGCGAAGGCTTCATTCACTACCTATTAACACTCATATATAGTAGATAAGATAAAGAGTAGCGGAAACAAAATTATTTTCGTTCAACTCGAGAAGAGAAAACAAACTTCATTGCTCTTGTCCACCACCACGAGAGCAAGCCTTTCCACCCAACAGACCAACCGAAAGATCAGGCTAACCTGAGAAATTTAACGGTGTCCGATTAGACTGTACGGCTCATAACGACGATTTCCGCGATTCCGGTACGGAGTACATTATAGCGGAAGCGGAGGAGAGTCGGAGTCGGAGTCGGAAATATATATAAGATCGCCGTCATATCGATGCGGATTACCACAACCACTGCGCGAATTACACCAGCAGCAATTTCCGCAGATACCTTGGAAATGCCCCATCAGAACAATACAGCGAGGAAAGGGAAGTGTCGGACTACGGTGGCGACAGGCCGAGCAGGGGTTATCAAGGGTATCTCCTGCGGCCTGAATAAGAAGAGTATCGGTACGATATCGGATTGCAATGGAAAGAGTATCGGCATTGAGAGCTGCACGATCGATATATAGGATATTTCGATGTACAAGATGGACTATATTCCACTGCTCATTATGGAGACAAAATAGGCGGAGTCGATCTTCGGTTACAAGCATGATCGGTATATCATGACGAATACCAAGAAGACTCCGGGCGTGATACCAGAGGGAATAATACTCGCGAAAGTTTCTCTGAACACTCTGAGCTCGTTGCTGTTGCTGTTGCTGTTGCTGCTGCTGTTGCTGCTGCTGTTGCTGCTGCTGCTGTTAAAGCAAAAGCGATCGCCCTTACCCAACGACGCCCAGGCCAACAAGGGCGGTCCGAGCCCCGAAGATAGCGCATTTCTCGTAAATCTGATTAAGTATTATCCTTCGTACGACAAATTCTGCGTTGTGACTGAAAGGTATAACGAGCGACGGGTTCGGTGGGGTTTCTAATCGCTCTAGGTGGTCGAGTAGCCAGTCCACGTAACTAGACATGGCCTGTGTGACTAAGTATACTTAGTTACACATGACATAAATGCCTTCCTGCTCAGTCCAGATAATACACTGCCAGTCCGTACAGTTTTGAGGATATAAAAACTGAAGCTGTTAACTGTACAGAAATGACGAACTAGATGTATTCACTAGATGCTTATATGTGGGATCATGTTCAGAATGTTCATTTCCGAAATCAACTACCCGATGATATATTGGTGTACCACTATCCTGCCTGTAAAGCGGAAGGACTTCTTCTCTCTAATTCCTCAAAACCCATTCAGATCTTCTCTTTTCATATATATAGCAAATATCCGCTATACACTCCGACCTTACACGGTTAAATTTAGTTATATCTCCATAAGATACTGTTCTGCCAAGATCTGAGAAGACCTATTTATATTTCTCCAAGTATAGATCGATATTTAATACCCAAGTTGTGAACTCAACAAATTGCTTTTTAAGAAAGCTCAGATCTTCGCTGCAAGGTTCAATGAACCGAATTTTGGAACTTCGATGATCTGTGTATAGTTAGTAGTGCTTAAGATATCTTGAGAAAAAGAGGTAGAAAAGGGACTACTTACTTGGTATAATGTCGGAAGATATTTTGATATGTTTGTGTTCTCGTTCTTGCTCTATATACAATTCTTCATCGCTTTCAGTTTCTATCGATGCTTGATCGAGGTTATTATTATAATGAATATCTTTATTGTTAGGATATTAGTATTATTGTTCACTATTAAATCAATTGCTGAATCACCTTTGCGTTTTATTCCAGTACTCTGAGATCCACTAGTATAAGCCGGTAAAGGATCCGAGTTAAGCTTTGCTGGATTCTTCTTTTTGACAAACTGATTGAAATTTGTCCATTTGTTGTATACTATACTAGGTTTATATACACTCTGAGTTGTAAAATCCCCTGTAAAGGTTCCTCCATGTAATCGATCAATCCTTTTCCTAAGATTCGTAAGATTTGATCCTTCGGACGGTATATATGCCCAGAATTCCTTAGTCTGGGAAAGAGATCGTAAATCAGTTAATAGTTGTAAGATATTATCCGATATAGGAGTGAAAGTATGCTCTTCAGTAGAGGGCATAAATACTGTACTATGATCGAGAAGCTGAAAGTGTATACGGAAAATAGAGGTACAATCGGAAGATATACCAGCCTGTTTGATAGCAGTACTAGTATCGAGACTATATCCAGAGGTTGGAGCCCCCAAGAGGAGATATGTATCATATTTGCTCCAATCAAACAAACTACTGGGGATAACAAAGTAGAGCAACTTTGTATGTGATATAGAGGATCCGGGGCTTATTGTAACTGTAACCGTTACGCTGAACCAAAAGAGTAATTGGGGTATTTCCTTGGTACCGAGGTGTATATTTATTCGGAGTTGGTGATGTTGTGCACCAATATAATGGTATGATTCAGTGTTGCTCTATTTGATAACTGTAGGTAGGTTTGTAACGTCGATTGTCGGAGAAGTCGCTGTCGAGGTATTTGTGGATATCGATTGCTGGAAAGAGAAGAGGAAGTTAGTCTTTGTAAAAAGAGATAGGTAGAGGAAAATGGGGAGAAGAGAGTAGAGAAAAAGGAGTATGAGTAGATGTACTTGTGTTCTTGATGGGGTCAACGAGTTTTTGGAAGGGTTTTTGGAGGGGTGTACTGGATTATCCATAGCGGCCTTGTTGTACAGTATTCAAGATAGGATACTTGTAATGACAATTGTTAGTACTATTCTGACAAGTAATAAGATAATACCAAGAAGAAGATACTTAGCCTTTTCACTACAGGTAACATTTGACCAGCCTACAAGAGATGATACCTAGCCAGCCCAGAAGAGGAGAACCAAGATCCGCCTACTACAGGTGACATTTGACCAGCCCACAAGAGGTGATACCTAGCCAGCCCAGAAGAGGAGAACCAAGATCCGCCTACTACAGGTGATATTTGACCAGCCTACAAGAGGTGATACCTAGCCAGCCCAGAAGAGGAGAACCAAGATCCGCCTACTACAGGTGACATTTGACCAGCCCACAAGAGGTGATACCTAGCCAGCCCAGAAGAGGAGAACCAAGATCCGCCTACTACAGGTGACATTTGACCAGCCCACAAGAGGTGATACCTAGCCAGCCCAGAAGAGGAGAACCAAGATCCGCCTACTACAGGTGACATTTGACCAGCCCACAAGAGGTGATACCTAGCCAGCCCAGAAGAGGAGAATCAAGATGCACCTACAGGCGCTGAAGAACGTAACTACTGCCAGGGTTGCTGTACTCGTATAGTCGTAATAGATGTTGTGCGGTAGAGATGGATAATATCGAGATGGCGATAGAAATGGAGGGATATCGGGACGGCGATAGAGATGGAAGGATATCAGGACCGCGATAGAAATAGAAGGATATCGAGATGGCGATAGAAATAGAAGGATATCGAGATAGCGACAGAAATAGAAGGATATCGAGATAACAATAGAAATGAAAGGATATCGAGACAGCGATAAAAATGGAGGGATATCGAGATGGCGATAGAAATGGAGACTGTATTTGATGTGGTATGAAAAGAAAGTTTGCAGTACCTCTCCATCACGGGACCCCAAAATAAGCGACTGAAGACTAGGTTAAATATGGTATAGGTCCATAGATATTAGGTTTATATAATTGATGCCTAGAAGAAATAGCTAGTACTATGCCCCCACGAACAAAGGTTAAATTCTGCAGTGGCAAGACGCACAAAAATTTAACCTTTGTTCATGGGGGGGCATAGTATATGCGGCTATTAGACACTAATAACTTTTTGGTTGTAGACTATGGAAATTGAGGCAATATTCCTATTAAAGGAAGGCCGGACAACCCTTATTGACAACTCTGATTGGTCTAGCAAAAATGATAGGATCAGATATAGAGGTCCGTAACCAATGAATAAATGTAATTGGAAAATAAAAAGTAACTGTAGGTGGTCCTGGTTTCAGTATGCGCTTTAGTAGGCGTACGCAAGATTACAGGCGAATGCAAGTTCAAAAAGAAAAAAGTACATCTGGATTATTCCCTTCACCCTCATCGTCCCCTGCTACCCCTTCCTACTACCCCTTATCTCAAGATATGATCCAGTCTGCAAGCAAGTTATAATTTACCCGTACCCCCGGCAAGGCCAAGTAGAGATATCAAGCAGGACTGATATCGCCTTCATTCTGCTGCTTACTGTAGTACCATATCATTACCGGATAGTATATAGTAGTACAGATGGAGTCTCCTAGGATTGATAAAGATAGCTTTATATGGCGCCTTTGTGAAGACGTTAATCGTAGTATTTTAGGTTGTGCTTCATGTGGCTTGACGGCAGAGGTGGCTGAAAGATGTGGGGTTTTCAGGTTCTGATAGTATTCCGCCTGCTGGCCGTAATAGATGAATCAGAATTTTATCATACCAAAAAGATGTAAAGTTACAGGGTGTACGCCCAATATAAGATTGGGTTGAGGCTAGATCAAAATAATGATGAATGTTCTGAGTTATTACAGTCCAGTTGCACCGGTGTACTTCTTGGTCAATATCGGGCGGCTGAGCAAATCGCGTGAGCTCTATTCTTGATAACAATATATTTACTTCAACTCTATATCGAACAATCATCCCTACCTCAAGTCATCAACCTTTCGTATCAACTTTATCGATCAGAAGAATCTGCAAAGTGGTATATGTTCCTTTACGGGTATCTGTTAGTATTGCTCATTGTATATAGTTAAATCGAAAGCCACTTAAAGTCTTCAAGCTTCAAGAAACATACCAAACTTCGACTACAATCTTCCGTATCTATTCATATTTCAGGAGGAGTGCATAAGGTACTATATTTTCCCTGTTGAATTTCTGCTATTACCGCTGATCAGTATACAGTCTCATTACGGAACACGATCTTTCCATTTACCCATAATATCCTTCCTCCTTACCTGCGATATCTTTCTATTACATCTGCGATCCCAACATAATGCCTACGAATGAGGAAAAAAAGGATTTTCAGACCTGGGCTATAGAAGCAAGCGACTGTGATAGGACGATTACGTTTCAAGGCATATGGATCTCAATTTTTCATCGGACAACAAGGCACATAGCGGTGGCTGAGGCTAGTCCCGATATCGAAAAGGAATATATAATTGAGGCAGGCTATGAATGTCAACTTCATGGTGGGGGCACAGGATCTTCTGCTGTACTATCTGATAAAATTGTCTGAGCAATTGATTATAAGCCTACTTCGACTTTCCGCAATCCAAACATATCCCTCAATTTGAATCCTGATATATCATCAACCATAATAGAAAACACGATACTGTCAGTATCTCTACCGCCCGATATAAATGCAGAAACGCAAGTACAACGAGGTCCCAACGCCGATCTGTATTTGGTAGTACGAGTCGTAGCTTGGTAAAACGAATCTCCCAAAAGAGGTAGCTTTTCCATTGGCATATCCGAATATTGCTGAACCTGGCCTTGATCAGATTGAACTTGCGGTCGGCATTGCAAATCAAACGCTCGAATCATTTCGAATCCAGCCTTGCGATCAATAGTGATAGAGAATGTAACATCTTGCTCCTAGCCTCGAGGGAACATTGCTACAATACCTTGTTGATGATTCTCCAAACCTGATTGGAATCTAGCTATTAGAGGAGTACGAAATGGTTCCTCAAGATATCTTTCCAAATTTTCTTTTTGTGGATTACTATATACAAACTCGATTTCTAGATCTATTGTCAGTCTCAACTCGAAGATATATATATATATTCGTACATACCCCTTTGTTGATCTGTAGACCAAGGGGCCCCAATAGAGCTATCGAGGGTATCTCCCTCTACGGTTTGAGTAACCCCAATCTGGCGAGCATCTTCCGCCTGAGACACTATACTGATGTTCGTATTCCCCAGTATCGTGCTTCCAGTCGCTATTTCTCCATCCCACGTGATTCCACTCGATTGCTGTGGGAGGGATAGATCAGATTCTGAAAATGAACCAAGGCGCCTTCGTATGCTAGGCGGGCTGTATGCCTTAGCCTGTGCTTCTAAACCATTTGTATTGCTGCTTCCAATTTCAGCTTGTTCATCGACGGTAGAATCCTGTTCATAGCCACTGAGTGCTGCTCCACTGGCGATTTGGATGGATGAATTTCTGGTTGTTGACAACTGCTGGCTCTGCGGGGACCCCGCAATGTAATCTGCTGCATTTAACAGTGTATCTATAGAAATAGAGTTGTTATGAGGTGTAGTCGGAATAGTATCGATAGTAGGTTCGCGACGAGGAATGGGTAACTGCGGACCAGGTAGTGACAGTACAACATCCTGTGGAAACTGGTGATCCTTGGGGTTTGATATCGGTGTCTTTTTGTATCTATGATTAAAGGCTGATAAAAACACGATATTAGACAATTTTTTGATTTGGTATGGAGTCGAGAAAGTCGATTCGAATTCGGCACCCGCCTTTCGTTTTCTAGAAGGAAATGCACTATGTGTTCGCCCGTTTTCTAGCTCATGATCTTCTCCTGTATAAACTGTTAGATATGTTGATAAGATTTGTAGTTTCTAAATCACCTTCTAGAAGGTATCCTATCGTATAGTCAAAGTTTTGACTTCCCCAACGCAACTTTCTTACACTGATTTCCACTATCGGAGCTGTATCAAGCCCTAATTTAGCGCAAACAGTATTGTAGCTATATAAGTATTAAACCAAAGGTATAATATAAAAGTGATAGATGGTACTTACTCCATATCTAAAGCACAACCTATAAGAAATGCAGGATCAAGAAGTACCTGTGGGCAAGCGATCATAGGCACCTCGTTATGTAAAATTTGTACTAAATCAGAGATAGTATCTCCTCGTTTCTTTCTCTCCAAACGTGTCCACCTAACGAAATAATAACCTGTAGCTGTTATGAGATTAGAATATACCCCAGCTCGCGATATTTCTTCAACATACACTCCAAAGCTGGATATAGAAGAAAAGCCTTCCAACCCCAGATTTTCAGAAGGCAGTTGATAACGGAATTAATGATTTCGGCAGCCACTTGCTAGTCTTTTCGCTTTCGATCAATCTAGGATTTCGTAAGCGTCACAATTTCCAAAAAAAAAAATAAAAATAAAAAATCTGTATTTAATACTTACGATAGGTTGGCTGTCGGCTCTCGGGTCTCTACGAATCATACTGAAACAAGATGCTAGGAAGCGACGAGACCATTTCGCTCTTATGAGGGCAGTTTCTATTTGCGAAGCTTGAACCCAAAGAAGTTCCTCGAAATGCTTTGCTTTATCGTACAAATCCCCTTGGTCGTATAGCAGCTATGGCAAGATATCTGTATCTTCATCTCCATTTTTAAGATTCTCTAGTCCTCTTCGGACCTTTACAGCAGCTGCCTCGGCTAGGATCTGAATCTGACTCTTATCATGTTCAGAATTACCTTGAGTTGTCGACTATGTAAGTTGGGTATCGTTTGCATCGTGATTATCGTTTACATTGTAATTATCGTTTGCATCGTAATCATCGTTTACTGGTAATAGATCTTTATCAGTACAGATACGATACGACCGGGTACGATTGACTCGGTTGCTTCTCGAGCTATAGTCAGAGACAAGACTGGGCTCGCTCGCGCTATATGCTGCCGGGCTCGATACAAGTCCCTCGGATATCGGTATGACTGTATGAGCCGATTGAATATACTCGCAGAGTATCGAATTTGTTGCGTGCAAATATAACTCGTTCGAGATATTGTATACTATATTGAAATGATCCATAGTAACGCTTCATCGTATTTAGTGAGCTTCTTTCAATATAAATATTAATACATACTACTGATTGTGTGAAAAGTCCCAATAGCCTGGTAGATAGAAGGCATCGTATACCTTTTGCACCCTTTCCTTCACTATTATTGCAACCGCATCTTGCGGGGCTTTCCCATAGCAAAGATTATAGCGATACTTCGAATGGAAGAAGGTCTGCTTAGGATAATTTTCTAGTGAAAAAGGATTGATTGTAATCTGAACTGCGGTGTTGTGAGGTCCAGATTGGATAAACAAATGAATATAAGTGATCGTTGTTAAAGAAATATAATGTCTTAGAGGCCTTTCCAAACTCTCTTCTTGCTACTTCATAGAGTAGTAATGGATGTTTCCCTTACAACGAGATAAAAAGTCGTTCTCATTTATATTGTCTTCTTGTATTTGTATAGAAGAAAATGGAAAATAGTTTGGACAATGTAAATAAGAAAAATATATATTTGCTAAAAACCACATTTTGAAAATATGGATTTTTAACGTAGAAGTTCTTATCTTGACGCTAAACCTCTTTAGATAGTAATCCTCCTTCACAAAGCAGATATAGTAGCTATCAGCTCTTCAAGATGGAAATGATAATGAAACAAGGGGAGTATATGATATTAAGTATAAGAAGCTTGTAGAACGAGGCAACCAGTATAAGTATTTTGCATAATTATAATGAAGAGTAATACAAATATGTTTCCCAGACCTCATTTCACCTTCCACACTCTATTCAGTATATCCAATAATATCGGAGAAATCATTCATTTGCTTGTTCTTGGAGTAGATAGTGTCAGAAAGTCTCTAATGGTCAGCCGAATGATCGGCAATCTTCCTATTGTAAGTTTGTATATACTCGGCTTCTCCCCTAATTCTCGATATACTGAATCTGACTGTGTGATTTGGTCTAGCTTCATCTCTTAGAAGATAACCACTCTACTCCTGTGATATATCCTGTAATACCGGAGATAGGTGGTTCGCTGAAACATAAACTTGTACTACAAGAATGCTCGACTTTAAGGGAACTCAAATCCGAGCTCGACCTTAAATAATTCCAAAGGGCTCACTTCTTACTCCGAAGAGGCAAGTTAGATAGAGAGAAAATACATAATTGGTACTAAAAAGGGTTAATTAGGTATCTATATACTAACTGGATATCGGGGCTCTGATTGAACCTTTGGGCCAGTATCTGCGCTGCGGTTACTAATAGGGATGGATATATATCCTTACAATATTGTGATAACTTTGTATCGCTAATACAATATAGTTGACCTCTACAGACTGATATTTTACTGGTTCACTGAATTTTTGTTCACGAACGAAGCGAATCCTAATCTAGTGTATCAAACCAAATATTTCACATAATCGGCCAGGAACCTCCATCTTGCAAAGTATATTCAAGATACGATAGCTAGCTATCTAGTAATGTGATATAGACCAGAATTATATGATATTCTTATTCTACTTCTACTTCTACAACCGTTTTTCCTATCAGATATCTGTTTCGTATTCTATAATTTATCAACTTTTTCATTGAGATTTCATTATGACCAAGCAACGCCTCCCCAAACATATCAAGATAGATGCCGAATATGCTGAACTTGTTGTAGTGGACTTCGGGACTAGCAACCTTCGTATAGATTTTGGCAACACAAATAAGGAGAGATTCAAAGAAATTGGTAATTATCCTATAATGTACAAGAGTTATAGACCCTCTACTATTACTCAAGCACTATCGAACATTATATACCGAAAGTTCGAGAATAGACCAGCTAAAGTTATGGGTTTTGGCTTCTGCAAACCTCGAGTTCGATATAATAATATATCTGTTACCGCAGTAAAGACTCCACTTCTCCCCGACCCCCAAAATTATTCACATATATATACCTCTCAAATTATAGCAGCAAAAGAATATCTGCTGGACTCTGCAGAACAAATATCCGAAGATTTCATAAAGAAAGCAGTCGAATATACTATCAAGGAAAACTATAGACAGTAGCCTAGTAAAGGTTGGCTATTTGCAGGTCCTCAAAGCTAGACTATTCAGGAAGTTGAAAGGTTCCGCAAAATAGTTCAGAGAGCTGAGTATAAGGGGGAGATATAGATTCATAGCGAAAGTAACTATATTGCATTCGCAAATGTGAGCGATATTCAGCATGCTACAAGGAAGAACAAAGTTGCTGTAGAGGTATTTGACTTTGGTACTAGTACAACGGTTAGTATAACAATATTCAAAGCCCAATACTTTTATTAATATTTATATAGGATATAACAGTCTCCGAAATTCACTTCAGTCATAATAGGAAGAGTCTAGAGGCAATCGATGAATTGAAAGAATCTTTAGGTATAACGAAAGATTCGAATATATATATTTGATACTTATATTACAGGTATCGCGGTTGGAGGCAATTTATTTGATAAACGGTTCGGCAGAGTTTTATATACCAAACTTGATAGAGATATAAGCCTAGAAGAAGAGTATAGGATCTAGCCTCTATTCGAAAATCATTTCCGCGAAATTTCCAAACCCTATTGGTCTATAGAGAATTGTAATAAACAAACTACAAAGAATTACAAGGAAGAATATCCTTATTCTATACCAAACAATATAGACAAGTTTGTTTTAACGGAATGAATCTTGGCCGCATCCTCCTAATCTTATATATCGATTTACTAAAACATAATAAAGGGAGGATATGAACTATATTATGAAACCGCTTATTGCTGAAATCTATCGGTATATTGTAGACCATCTTTCTGATATAAAGCTGGATATTGTCGTTCTATCAGATAGTATCTCTGAAATAGTGCATTTAAGGGTTTCTTTGGAAAAGATACTTAAAAGTACAGAGGTTCTCAAAAGTGATCGCAAAATAGTTTATAATCCTGGTCATTCAACGTTAGTATTATCCCAATAGAAACCTAGAATATAAGCTAATACAGAAGTGCGAATAGAAATATAGTGGTCAAAGGCTTGTTCTTTTTGAGCCACAATCGAGATTTGTTCCAAAATCGGTATACTTATATAAGCCTGGCTTATATAGTTAGATATAAATATATAGAACTTAGCGATAAGCAAAATATCCCTGATATAGATAGCCAGCAAGAAGGTTTTTATAATTCTGCTAACAGAATTATGACAAAAGTAATTATATCCATCAGTATGATATTATATTAACAGCTAATATTTTCTAGGGAGTTTGTATACCTGGTGGAGTTCAGATGATTGAAATCTACTACGATATCGATACGAACAGAACCACTTTGGATTTATCCCCTATTGATATATATATACTAAATGCAAGTGTTCCGATATACCAATATAGAATCAGAAAATGGAACTTTACCTCACAATATACAACTGTAGCTACTCTTCATCTACAGCGAATCCTGACAGGTATCAATATAGAAAAGCTTGAGGAGAGTACAGAGGGTAAGTATCGAGTTTGGGTTCAACTAGGGTTTGAGGTTGGTATAGAAATCGTTGTTGAAGTATTCTGGCGATACGATGGACATAAATACACTACGGAAACGAGCGAATTTTCGGTAAATTGCAAAGTCAAAATCCTCGATATACTATTGTTAAACGAGTTTCGTTCACCTATATAACAACGACAAACGTATACCTCAATAATCAAGTACGATACTTTGGACGATCATCTTGAAAGCTTGAGAAGTATAAGTGAAGGAAGAAAAGTAGAGATAGAAAAACACAAGATAGAAAGAAAGGCAGAGATGAAAAGAGCTGATACAGAAAGAGCCGATATGGAAAAAAAAATAGTATAGATAGAAAGTAATGAGCTAGCAAGAAATATAGCAGTACAGATACAAAACGTTCGTAGATAGGACTTTCGTATTCATATTGAGGATGATTCATTTGCAGATTGGCCCTAAACAGTGGACCCCAAGTTTTTGAGTTTAGGGAGGACAGATTTCAGTATTGAATAACTTGAGAAAATCTTTTGGATTTTCCCGTTCTTCCCTTACCAAGTAGGAAATGAAAACGAGTAGCTCTGGATATGATAATACAAGAATAATTCAAATAGTTTTCCTTCCGAAAAAAGATTCTGGTGCTAATATTCTATCATACCAGTTAATAATATTATACTCTTGACAAAGCGGAAGTGTATTGGGATGCGGGTGGCGGAGATGAGAAGTATATCCTTGATATATCTATTGGTGTATAAATAGCCTTAACTTCTTTTGTATATATGTCTATAATCGGATAAACTATATATACAGCAAACACGGTTATACTAAGTAAACATTTACAAAGATCGGTAGTCAAATATAGCATAATAGTTGATCATATTTTATATATTTTTCAAATAGAAAAGAAGAATACTATATATATTCTCTAACTATACAAATCAAACCTAGGTATACCTGGGGCGACGGGGTAGGTAGATTCACCTCTGCGCCCTATATAAAACATATATATACTCCATATTGGTTTATACTATAGTAGACTTGCAGAGCAAAAATAGGGCTGCCGGAATAAAGTATAGAGTACAGGCTATATGCTGCTAGGTATAGAGGTATATATCGTAATGTTTGTCACTGTCTTGCGCTTGATAGAAGAATTTGTACAGTAAAATCGATAATCAGTAGCCTAAACAAGCTAGCGCTGGTAAAGCAGTAACAAACATTAGGGTATATACCTTCGTATATATTAGGCGGAATAATCCTATAAGATAACAAAACAGGATATAACGACAACCGTATAGTTACAATAGAATTTTTTCTTTTTCTGATAACAGCTATAGAATAACAGGATAACAAGCCTATAATGATCTACAGGGATATATATGGTGACCGATAATAATATATGATGATTAATACAACAATGATGGACCGGTATCTGATAACTGATAGGGATATATAGTCACTAACAAAGATATATCACTGATGTAATGATGGTGATACGAAGTAAAAGATAACTATTGAATAGCAATTAATATATAGAGCAGGTTCTTTGATTATTACTATACAGAAGTATAGTCCTCTCGTACTATACTGTACAGTACTGTATAGGGTAACATTTACTATGTACGTTACGGTAGATCGAACAAAGGAGTCTCAATAGCTTCACGCATTGGATTCTCTGTATCCTGTTGACTAGAAGGTCCCTGTATAGATAAAGTACACTCTGGTCACACCAGCCCTAAGATCCTTCGTCGTTTGAGATTATCGGAGAGCCAATTGACCGACCAATAACAACCGTGCAAACCCAGGACCCAACGATAGTATATATTATGGAACAGTTAATCGGAGCTATTAGAAGAGAGCTTCACTTGTACAGTACAGTATACCCAATCATATAATTAGATACAGAAGAGGTACTCTATAGATCGACCATCTCTCCCAATTAGATAGGAAGAGTCAACCGAATCAACCAGTATATCTGAGTCCCAGAGTGACCCAGATCGGTGCCACGATTCGGTGGTATACCCGCATTAATCAAATATCTCCACCTAAAGAGGACTTACCACAATCAATAGATTCTATCGAAAAAACCAAACAAGTTGTCTCAAGTTGTCTCGCTTGACCCCAAGCATCGTCTTGTCTATAGATATAATATATTAAAAGCTTCACGTAAAAGAGATTGGGAAATAAGTACAATTTTACATTACTTTAATATTGGTCGCTATATGAATTATGAAGATAGTATTCGCTACAAGGATGGTTATATAAGTTATAAAGATAGTATTCGCCTTACAAGATCTTCGACTACAGTACAGTTCAATAATACTTATATCTAATGCGATATATATTGGGAGCAACCAAGTCGAAATTTCTATCGAAGAAACAGGACTAGTTGATACAACGAACTCTGTGATTGTTCGTATTATTCCATCAGAATCATATATCAATACGACTAATTTATATACAGTTATTGAATATACTTATCGATGTAACTCATCTCTACAGTTAAAGAAGTTGGATATCGATAATATCCATTATTAAACTTATAAAATGCAAGGGACTTATATATAGTATAAAGATGGTCTATACTTCTGTACTGATTTGGGGATATCGTTGGGTTGAATAGAGTAGATAAAGGAGGCAATATATATAACTTAGATCGATACTTCTATATTATTTTTTACAGAAATAGTTCGAGGATCGACGATATGAAGATGGATAATTCCGCTGAGCGTAAAATTATAAAAAGGATATAAACTAGGACGAGCTAGACTTCTGGGTATCCAATAACGTCCCTCCCTGCATAGCGAGACACTCTATATAGCGAGATAGACCAATGAAATCATAAGGATTCTGATTTTTGCTTTGTATTATCATTTTTAACCAACGACAATAAAAAGTATTTATATTCAGAATCAGTAATATATTCATTACACTATTCCTCTTAAATATAACGATCTGTTAATCTCGAAATTCATCCAGTTTCATTAGTCTATCTCGGCATACAGGGTGTCTCGCTACATAGGGAGGGATGTTAATGGAATCTGTATACAATTTTCCTTATAATATCATAACTGGATCTTTTTTACATGGAATTTCTTGAGGTATATAGGTTAAATAGATAACAGCAATAACTTAGTTACAGGCTTAATTCTAAACTACTGAGCTAGCTATCTATAGTACAGTAAAAAGGACTCTTATATTAAGAATATATATTGGATATCATAGCAGGCCACGGTCACGAAACTGTGGTATGCTATAACTGTGTACCTGAGATATATATATACTATATAGTCAATATAGTCAATATAGTCAATTTGGTTAATAACTTAGAAGTCAATTATTCCCAGAACCCATTATATCTCCAGTAAGAGAGTTCTCAATTCTCACTATAAGATTGTTTTGTCCCTTCCAGCCTTCATAGAGCAGAGATTTGGTACCTCGTTTTACAAAGCTAGCTAGTGTATATCTTTCTGCTTTAGGATAACTCTGATCCTATAAATTTTTAGATTATAGATCTTGAATTAAAAGAATACTACTTACGACTTCTATCAAGCCAAGCAGCTAAGAAGGTATATCTCTAGATATATAATTGAAGAGTTTTCCATTCCTCCGTCCTAAAACATAAATATTACAACCAAACTCGCTCCTTAGCTCGTCTACCTTTTCTATAAAGGTGATTTTTCTTCTCCGAAAATTATCTATTATACCTTTTATTAAGTGTCGTTGAGATTATAACTTCTCTATACTTCAAAATGACTTATAATTCTCCTTCTCGAGTATTATAGACTATTTAATATAATGGTTCTTGAGCTCCCTTTATAGTATCCTTCGATCCGCCGATGAAGAATACAGTATTACTACAATTCGCAGATATTTTATTTATTCTCGATATACAGTATAATATTGAAGTTATAGTATTTTGCCTTCGAGGTTATCTATTTGATTTCGATCAGTATTCAATTGCAGGAAAAAGGAACAGTATCTCACTAGATAATACGATATCACAGGCTGATATCTATAGTTACAGACTGAAGATAACTGAATCTTTCTGCCAATTTTTAGAGTAAAGCTAACTACGAAAGGAAAATCCCGATTCTGCAGACAAAATCAAGAGCTGATACAGATTTTTAGATTATATATTCGGAGGGGAGGTAGATCTCTGATGGATACTAGGGTATAGAAAACAACAGGTACCAATGAAAATCCGAGTACAAAAAGATATTTGATACTTAACCTTAAAAGTCCTTTAGATATGTTATAGAAACAAATGAAGTTGATAGATAAAGCCAGTTTCCAGAGACTTCATTTCTACTTGGATGATACAGTATAAGAGACCTATATAGAAGTAATTCTATAGTATATAGTAATAGAACTTGATGAATAAGAATCAGTTATATATAATATTGTAAAATGAAATAAGATAGAAGGCCTAGAAATTTTAGCAGATTGCAGACTATATACTATATACTATTCACAAATCCGGAATATAGTCTATACTATAATGCATATTTCAGTATAAACCAAATTTTGGTTTATACCAAAGCCTAGTCTATACTATAGGAAAGTCTATACCAAAATTCGGTTATTATCTTTATATATCTATATGAAATTGACTTATTCCCAAGTACAGACTCAATTTTGGTTTCTACTAAAATCTGGTTTATAGCCAAATTTGGTTTGTACCAAAATCTGGTCTATACCAAAATCTGGTCTATACCAAAATCTAATATACCCTCTATATATAGGTCCGGTCTGCACTAAAGTCCGGTCCACACCAAAGTCGTCTATACCTAAATCTGGTTTATACCCAAATTTGGTTTATACCAAAATCTGGTCTATACCAAAATCTGGTCTATACCAAAATCTGGTCTATACCAAAATCTAATCTATATCCAAATCTATTCCACATTAAAGTCCGGTCCATACCAAAGTCGGTCACACCAAAATTTGGTTTGTACCTAAATCTGGTTCACGCAAAAACAAGTGTATATTGGTTAGTATAGTTCTATACTCCATTTACTTTCTCTACCTTGGCTATCACGGTTCCAATATCTTATCCTCTCTACTATAGAAGATATATAATAACTATTTTTGAGGCGAAGGACGATTATTTTAATAATATCGATAATCTATAGTATATCATTTCATACCTTCTTAGATTGACCAAGTTCAATTTTAAACTTCTCTCTTATTCCTCCAAACCTACAATTCAGTCAATCTGTAAATTAGACCAGAAAAGAAAAACCTATCAACCCTGAGACTACCCTTACAATATCAAACTATCATACGGCGATTAATCTATAATAGAAGTTCCACAGAATAAAGAATTCCATCAGGTAGCATTGCAATCGCCAACTTCACCGAGTACACTATACAAAGCTATAACTTATATATACTTGATTATCTTCAGCTCTTTTGTCAATCCTAGGAGGTATTCATCCGTGCTACTATATATTATTGGGTGATGATATGGAACCACTGTAAGCGGCAGAATAAAGGTACGATCATTTTGCCTGATATTGTTATTTGGCTTTGTTCGGAATATCGGTAAATTATGACTTGCTTACAGACTGGACCATCTCTTGATGTAAGGGCTCATCTTCTCGCCTCTACATCCAGTATCGGCTATAAGATACCGCTGAATACAAACTAATCTTTATTTAGCCTAGTGCTAACTGATGTCCCTAGCGCCGTCTCCTTTACGATTCTAAACTTTCTTATCTCTAAAAGTTAGTATTCCTAATACAAAAGCAGATCTAAACCAATTCAATTTCTATGTTTCTTGAATAGGCTAGTCTTAGGATACTGCATTTCACGAATCGACAAAAATGGTAATAGTTGCTGCTACCATATTTCATCCCAAACTCTAGCATATTCATTACCTACTACCCTCTGTCTGGCACTGTATCTCTGACTCTTCCACTCGTCTTCGGTCCATCAACCACAGCGGTAATATAAACCTACCTGCTACCCCTCCTCCTTCCAGTCGATATAGCTCCGCGTCAAGCAAAGCGGCCTCAAGGGAAACGGCCTTAAGGTATCAAGAAAGAACAACCACAGTTATCTTCTCGTAAGAGCATATACCTAGAAAAGATACAGTAGCCCCAAGAACGAATTGTATCCAAAGATAGGAATATCGAACCAAAGTACTTACTTCCCTCCCCAACCAGTAATACTCCCGGTAAAGAGGTATACCACTCTCCTCCTGCCTACTATACTATAAAGCTAACCCAAGTCAAGTTTCCACAGACCAAGAATCGAAAACGAAAACTATCGTAAGAAGACGAAGCTGCCCTCCCTTCTACTGCCACTCCCTCTCAAAAGCGACCGCGGACGTCCCCGCTACGATCTCCTAACCAGGAAACAATCAGCGAGAACACAGCGGTTGGTATCAGTAGCAAGGAGATAAACCTACTTGAATACTGGAGGAAGGAACTTCGTTGGCCCAAGGAATACTTTAAACCGGAGAGCAATATGAATCATCTGCTTGCGAGGAAGAAATCTTCGTCCTCTTTTCGTGGCAAACAATCGGAAGCTGGCTCTGCCGCACCTAGCTCTACCACACCTAGCAATCAAAAGCCGAGGGAAGCAAAAAGTGCCCCTTATACGCATCCGAGCTATACTACCCTCCTTGCGACCAAGGGTAGCTTTCTGGATGAGTCCGACTTGGGCATCACGGGTGCAAGCAAGAACATCTGCCGAATTTTACTAGAGAAGGAGCAAACAGTATCTCAAGACTCCTTATTTCGCGATGATGTATTTAACAAAGCTTGTCGAAAGATACAGGACAGGAACGAGGTAAGGGTAGTTCAAGATATCACTCGATTGATCGTCCCTTCTGCGGAAACCCTAGCTACATATAGTACTACGTATCTCGATCCTTTAATTGAAAGTATCAATAAAGGCTGGAATAGTGTTATACCTTTCTACAGTCCTCGCCCACAGCCTGATTATTCTGTGGGATTCGGACGATCTGCGTTCACGGACGATCAACTCGAAAAACTTAGGCCTTTCGTCAGCAAGGTTATAGATATTTTTACCTCCTATTTCATAGCTACCTAGCAGATATATTTCCCGTTTCTTACATACGAGGTCAAGTATAGCACCGCGGCACTTGATATCGCTGATCGACAGAATACTCACAGTATAATACTTGCAGTAAGAGGTATAGTTGAACTTTTCAGGCTTATGAAACGCGAAAAGGAGCTTCATCGGGAGATACTTGCCTTCTCAGTCTCGTACGATCACCGCACAGTGAGAATCTACAGTCATTATCCTGTAATAGATAGAAAAAAGACCACCTTCTACCACCATCCGATCCATAAGTTCAGCTTCACAGCACTGGATAGCAAAGAGAAATGGACAGTATATAAATTTACCAAGAATATTTACGATATATGGATGCCGATTTACTTGAAGAGAATCTATTCAGTTATCGATAACTTGCCGCCCGATCTAGATTTTGAGATCTCATAGCAATCCAAGCTAGGGGAGTCTGGACTTTCATAAGGGTTCGAAAGCCACTATCTCTCTGACCAAACAAGTCATGATACCGCATCTCTAAAGGAAGCTAGTAGTCAATCAAGCCCTATTGGTTCACGAGATATTCCCTCCGATACTTCCCTATCTCAGAAAACTGAGGGGGGAGAATTCAAAAAACCGAAAAAAAGGGCTCGATCTTGAGGTATATTGTTTGCTATAAGCGGTTTTTGGGAATGCTATTCTTTTGAAAGTTTGCTTATTATATAGTTACTCCTATACTGTTATCAACTACACTACAGGCCTGGTTATCAGTATTGGGAGGTGATTTTTTTGGGGCACAAAGGGTCTAAGGAAAAACTGTTCGATACAATGATACCAAGGATATCCATAATGAATATACGACTTATTGTATAATCCACGAAGTATTTCCGATATAGTACCAATGATTGAGAAAGAGTTGTGAAATATGTAGATATATTTAGAATTTTCCCGGATAATGAATTGTGGAAGTTATGATGCGAGAAGAGGATCGGTAATCGATATCGGCTCTATCAACTCTTCTCAAAAGTGATAGGATAAGTACCTAAAGTGGTAAATAGCTAGGGGCTATGAGATACATACTACAGGAAAAGATATACTTGATAGACAGATCTTGGCACAATTACTAGGCCTATAGATGAGAAGTGTTACGAATACTTGTCTTCTGAGTCATATAGAAGTGGTTAGGTCTCGGGATACTAGTAGTCGTCGGGACTAATAGTATTGTTGTAGGTTTATTATACTATAAAAATGAAGTATGTTCTTTAAATAGAAGGCCATAATTGCAAGTAGGCCTCAAGTACAAGTAGGCCTCAAGTGCAAGTAGGCCTCAAGTACAAGTAGGCCTCAAGTGCAAGCAAGCCTCAAGTGCAAGCAAGCCTCAAGTGCGAGTAGGCATCGAAAACTAAGTAGCTTCCAGGTATATACTAGGTGGGATAGCGGCAACTAAGAGCACCACTGCCTTAACTTTTTCCTACTTGAGACTAGTATATTTCTATCTGTGTATCTCTCAATATCAATGTACCTGGAGAAAAGGTTATCTACTAATTTAGAGGTACCTTGTTTAATCTAGATACCTTTTCTTTCAGGTACCTCTTTTATATATAGTACCTTTGTGTCACGAGACTACATGTTCTGATATCATGTAATCTCGTTTCAGTTCTTTAAAAGCGCGAGGAATCGCCAATCTTCTTCTTGATTCCTCGTGCTATATCTTGTATCTAGAATCAATACATATCTTGACTCAAACCCTCACACTTCGAGTTTGTTGGTACAATTGTGAAAAAGTACCGTACTATAATAATGTACCTATCTAGACAATTTTTCAAGAAATTAGCCAATCATTGTAAGATATCAGGAACCAGTGGTTTCCAAATTTCCTTTTTGATTGGTTGTAGGATTTTTATCTATACTAAACGAAAAACACCCCTATAAATCTAATCTTATCTTTCCTCAACATCGCAACCATTCGAAGAAGTGGACAGAAGGTCGTATATATACACAATTCTGACTAGTGCTATGTGACTGACACGCAGTCAAGATTTATACTATGTTCGAATCACGGGTCGACACTTTCTTAAACCGAGCTTCAATATCCTTCGAAAGTAAATTTATTGGAAGCGGATACGATAATCGCTATTATTTTGTTAATATCATTGGATATTTAAAGCAACTAGTAACTTATGATCTTATCTTTCGTAGGTAGCTATGATTCAAGATCAGTAGAAGTATAAGTGATGTACTGGCCAGTTTTGCGGATATGTAAAATCAAGGCTATATCGACTTCATAAAATTTCGATATCTCATATACTTTGTTAAGTAAGGTGACTTTTCGCTTGTTTAATCGTTCGGATTTTCGCTTTGGTTTGTCGATCATAGTGGAGAGGATATAATTAAAGCGATAGTAAAGGAGTTTGATATGCTTTGAAAATAAAGTACAGCAAATCGAATTAAATAAAAAAAGATTTAAGACCAAAATCGCTATACTGAAAACCGTTCCGATATTAATCTTGTACAAGAGTTCTAGTAGTAGAACTCTTGTACTCAAACCGCCCTGGGAATTCGTACCTCTTCTTGATATTCTACTAGTAGAAACCGATTAAGAGAAATCTATTACTACCAATATATATCATATGATAGCTCTTGCTCAAAATAGAATTGTACCGAGCCACCATTAATCAAACCCCAGAATCGAGAAACTGTACCCCGCACTTGTATTTTCTCCTTTCTCCTCGAACTACGACGGAATATACGAATTCTGTATTTCGATACTACAATGAAGTACAACTAGAAGATTTCAACTAGAAGATTTCTACTAGTATAATTCTATCAAACTAAATTACCCCAGATTTCCTAGATTTCGTAAGAAGACTTTAGTTAGTAGTTTTCTACTAGTATATTTGTATTAGACAAAATTGACCTCAGGTTTTCCCGGATTTCGTAAAAAGACTTCAGCCAGTAGTTTTCTACTAGTATATTTGTACTAGATAAAATTGACTCCAATAGTCCGGTTTCCCGGAAAGCTTGTAGATACTAGATTTCTACTAGTAGAAATCTATCGAAAGAAACCTACTATATATATCATATGAGGATCAATAGTATAGACCCATTTCCTGAGGGACATCGGGAGCGCCGCACCGCAGTAGGCTGCAAGCCTAAGAAATATCTTCGGCGCCCTCGTGGGCCAGGGTATGATACGTATCCCCCAAAGAGCACCCCATCTGGAACGATGACCCTTACGTACTCCGGCAGAAGATATGCTATATTGTAGGAGACAAGGCCGTGCAGGACATATAGCCTGCTGCCACCGGCTTCGCGATTATAGCGCATATGCCGGCACAGGCTGCCTTAATTATGATACGCAGCCAGGACATTGCCACGGCCATCGGCACGGCTATAATTGAACGATAAGAGAAATGGGCCATATTCATCGTGGGCCTAGTAACCAAAACAATCCGTACGCTCGACAACCTCGTCGATCCAGTCGCAGGTGGCCTGCTACAGATAGAGCTTCGAGTTGTCTTGGGCAAGCTGTCCTCACGCTGCGCAGCCTGGACCCGCTTCTCCATAGATAATACAAGTGCAGAAGCATATCTTCAGATTGATATACCCCTAACATACGCAGGCCGATTCCCAACCCGGCTCTGTTTCTTTGGACATCCCGTCATCTCTCAATGAGTAGGACAAGAAGGTAAACAATGTGCAAACTGATGAACCTATATGCACTCTGTATACGACTGCCTAAGGGGCTATCTATCTTTCCTACGACCCCTACTTAGCCGCTTACTCGCGGTACGCTCTGGATATGAAGATTTGGCGGCATCCTATAAGCGCTTCCACCATGAGGATACTGAACTTCAGTACTGCTGTAGGGAGCTCAAGACTCCAGACCACTTTGCTGCTGTTACGCCGTTTAACCACTTCACGCTTGCAAATTGCCTTGACCCTATAAGATAGGCCCTAGGCACGAACAAGGGATCTTTGGCCTTTGCTAGGTGGAGTACCAAAGTCTGCCTTTCGGTCTGAGGATTGACTTTCTTTTTGTTGTTTTTCTTCCTTTTTGAGGGTTTTCCTCTTTTTTTTTTGGATTTTTCTTAAATTTCTTCTCTATATCACTCTCGTGTCCAGCTTGTCAGATAAGGAGATAGCTTATTTAGTTAGTATACTCTTTAGTACCAATCTTTTATTTATCTCTAGTCTTCTATATAAGAATAATCTAATTAGATAATTAGAAAATAGGAACAGATCTTATTTAGATTTCAGATATAATTGATCTTTTTCCAAGGATAGTCTTTCTCCAAGAATTAGTCTTTCTTTAGAGACTAATCTTTCTTTGGGAACTAGTCTTTCTTTGGGGACTAATCTTTCTTTGGGAACTAGTCTTTCTTCGGAGACTAGTCTTTCTTCGGGGACTAATCTTTCTTCGGGGACTAGTCCCTCCGCATATTTTGAAATATACTATACTAGTCTCTTTCTATATATCAGTCTCTTTCTACATACTAGTCTCTTTCTATATACTAGTCTCCCTCTATATACTAGTCTCCCTACATAAATTAGTCTCTTTCTATATATTGGTCTCCTTGAGAAATCTTATACTAGTCTCTCTCTATATACTGGTCTCCTTAATATATATCATACTAGTCTCTTTCTGCGTACTAGTTTCTCTTTATATACTAATCTCCCTCTGTCTACTAGTCTCCCTCTGTATACCAGTCTCTTTCTGTGTACTAGTCTCTCTCCATATACTGGTCTCCCTCCGCGTACTAGTCTCTCTCTGCATATTAGTCTTTTCAAATAATTTTCTTTTTCTGTATACTAGTCTCTCTCTATATACTGGTCTACTAGGAAGATTAATCATATTTCAAGGATTAGTCTTTCCTTGAGAACTGGTCTTTCCTTGAGGACTAATATTTTTTTAAGAACTACACTTTCTTTTAAGAATAATCTTGCTTGATGGACAAGTCTTTCCTGGAGAACTGGTCTTTTCTTGACTTCTTCATCATGCGATATATTTCTATTATCTTCCTTGGTATAAAATGATCTATGCTTACACGGCGTCTACAACCCACTGATAGAACGATGGTAATAAAAATAGTATATATTAAGCCTTTTCGATGAAGTGTACTAAGTAAGGAAGGATACCTCTCTGATTGTGCATTCTAAATGCGGGACATTAGCGAAGTCAAACTTGCTAAATGAGGTGGGTTTATTATGTAATTCAGCGAGCATATAACTAGAGTCGGAAAACGGTTCACTGCCTGCTTATAGCTGTCGACTATACGTAAGAAACACCTGTTCAAGACTTCATCTTCAGCACAGTGGTAGTATAAATCCTCGGTGTATTATACAAAAAGATATCCCTGGTATCATTGTATCGTACGGTTTTCTCCAAACCCTTTGTACCCAAAAAGAAAAAGATCCAAATTCCCCCTACCTACCCAAAAGACGCCTCACAATGCTAACACCCAGTTGCTTCGTCTATGCATTTACCTATTCCTCCTTCCCCAGATAGTCGATTACTATGTTGAACGCCATAATCATCCCATCGTACATTATATCGCTATCGTGGAACATTCCTATAAATATATCCCCATCCCTGATTGGAAAAAGAACAGATCGGAGCTTGCGAGCCAACGGCTTAAGGTTCTCGAACTTCGGCGCAAACTCCGCGATGATATTCTCAAATCGATTTTTGCCTATATGGCCCTACTTTGTATTGGCAATTTCTGTATATATCCCATTATACCAACCTCGTAGTATATTTGTCTTCGGTCTTATCAGCTTGTTGAGTTTTTGCCTACCCATACCTTCGTAGCCATATCGAATACACATCTATAAGAAAACATAAAAAAATAACTTGAAGTCGTGCCGATATATATGACCGTTACCTTCAAGAACCTCGATCGCTATAAACTACATTGTGCCAGTCCGGTGACGAGCCCTACTCGGTATACTGTCCAGCTCCTTTGCCAAGTCCAAGTCAATTAGTCTTTCTTTCGGGTCACCTTCAGCAGGGAGCTCGGTAATGATAATGTTATTTTCGGAGATATCCCGATATAGAATCTTTCCATCCTCTAGTAGCGACCTATAGCCTCGGATAGCATCGCGTAGTACCTCTAAAAGCTCTCTAACCGAATGATATTCGCGGAGAGGTCGTCCAGCCGGTAAAGTTATCAAACAGTAGTTTACTTAGTTATCGTATATCTCACTTTCGCAATCCGTGAAACTGTCGACTCCGGCTTCTTGAATACAGTCAATGTTATTCCGCTACCACTCATTCCGGCAGTGGGCTAGACTATCAACGACCGTTTCTTGAATACTGTGAGCGCCGATTGCATCTAGCTCATATTCTTCAATACGCACATTCGTTCCGCTGGTATAACTACTGTCGGATTTAGATCTCTTCAGTCTACTCCCCGGATCAAGTCTTTCATTTCTTTTTCTTTTCTTTCCAGAGGAAGATGTACTTGCATCAATTCCTAGGCCTATCAAGCAGTTCGTACTACTCCCTGATCTTCCTCTGAGACTTGATTTAGAGTACGCCCGACTGGATTCCGGACTGCTGTCGACCCAAGAAGCTTTGCTCGATAGCTTTCGTGGCCTTCCGAACTTTATATCTCGTCGGAAATGCGAAATAGTATCCGGATCGCTATCAATAACAATCTGCTCATGATTGAACTACGTAGCAATACCTGTGACCCCCCTCTCTTTGGCCAACTTCAACAGTTCTCCCTCCCGCTGCCTTTTATCAGACGGCCAAGCAAACTTGACTACATACTCCTATTCCGTGGAGTCGCTTCTCCTTCCTCGATAACACGTTGTTCCACGGCACACTATTGCTTTTGTCGAGGCGATTGGTTTGTCCTCCAAAGAAATTTTCATATCTCGTGCCACGATGTACTTGCCGTTGCCATTATGCTTAACGAATGTATTTAACCCCAACTCGGCGTCCGTTATCAATGTATATCCAGCAATAACCCTAACGAATCGCTCAGGCTCTTTGTGTATATCGAACTTCTCAGAGTTGTATGAGCCAGATCTGTCGAATACCCAGAGTCGCATCATGCTTCCGCAGATCGTAAAACCAGGAACAAATCGCTGCTCTGGTTGACTTCCGAACACCTCACGCGTATACCCTGCCAACTGTACCAATGTTTTTGTAGAGCTATCCTCATCGGGATTCTGTTTGTATTCCCTAATGATAAGTATATTTGACCAGTCATGCTCGCTATGTAGTAGGATAGCGTCGGCGGAGGTGAGAAAAATGTCAAGCTTGCGATCAGCCTCCGAGCCCCTCAACACTTTGCTCGCCGAGGTGTAATACCTGCGGCCAAGTCCGCTGAGAATAGTATCCTGGAATTTCATGAACCACTCAAAAAATGGACCTTGAAGTGAAGGCTCTGGCCACCCGCTCCAACGGCCTTCTGTATATTGGGCCCTCGACTCTTCGTAGATATCCCTCGTGTTATTTGTCCAGGACTTCCCTTTGAAGTATCGTTCGTAGAAGCCTCCGATATCATAGTAGACTCGCCCGGTAAGCTCCTCGAGTATTCGCTGATCAACTTCGTCGTGTGTTTGTTCAACCCCCCTCTAAGAAGCCGAGCTGGATCGAAGCGGTATGTCGAGGACGGATTTCTCGAAGGCAGTCGGAGGCGTGATGGGATTTGTTCACGCGACTAATTCAAACACGGCATGCCAAATATCCGCATCATTCCAGGTCGGTGCATCAGGTCCATTCCTGACAATCTGTTCTACTAGAGGGATAGCTGATATACTGTCCAACTAGTTCGAATCTACGCGACTGTATAGAATAGCAAGGTCACTAGAGAGAGTTCTATTAGCTATTCGTGAAGGAAGGAGACGAGCTGCCGGTTCGATCTGTAGGGCTTGGATAAGGTCGAGCACAAGACTTTTGACAACTATGTACATTAGTAAGAAAAGTAATCCCAAGAAGCTGAGCTATACCTGTAGTAGCAGCTGTTGAAAAGATGATTTGTACTATATCGGACGACAATGCGATACCAAGATCGGAACGTATCGATTCAAAGCGACGACGGAAGGTGCCTAACCCTTCCTTGATCGGTTCGCTTCTGATTTTGTCCAGTTCGGAGGCTATAGCCATGATAGCAGATTGAAAAGGTCGTAAATAGAGGACTGAGGATCTGAGATACGAGGATACAAGTTGTCGCGAATTCGCTGAAGAGTGGTAGCAGGTGCGATATGATTACATAAGAAATGCCGATAAGGCGAAGTCAAAAGTGTCCAGCGCGGAATAACCCGTCTCTAAATTTAGCTTTCTTTCGAGCCACAATAATTTGGGCTATAGCCTGTACCCGTTGCTGCTGAAAGGACAGCTTGCACAAGTATTGGAAGATTCAACGACGCCTAGATCTACACGCGTTGTTTCGAAGAGCCGACGAAAAGTGCAGAGCCTGTTCTTGACTGGATCACTGCTGATTATGTCTAGATTAGAGGTATTAGCTATTAGAAAATGGCTCTGAGCAAAGGCGGAGGACATATAAAGGACATAGAAACAGACCCTTATGTATATGCAAAAGTAGGATTTTGGGACTTATCGATGTTTACTAGTTGGGTGGTACTTAGGTAAGATATCGGAGCTTAGAAATCCCGCTTCTAAATTTAACTTCACAAGTGTTTGCCCAAAGTATTTATATATAGGGTTTTACTAAATGACCGCCGCGAATTACTATCTGACCGGCGACCTACATGTTGTATCCTACCTACATCGGAATACATAACTACATAGAAGGCGGTGAAACATTAGTTAGAACAAACATCCTAGGGTCGAAGCTCAATTCCATGGACACGTGCTACATGGTCCTTGAAATGCATCAAACTGTCAAGCGTTAACCCTTCGGCTTTACACACAGGATGGTTGCAATCAAATGTCCCCTGTAGAGGTCGACTGCGCAAATGAACCTTTTCCACATGATCCCGCATATGCGCGACATGGCCAGAGGAACGCGTTCGTTGCTCGTATGAAAGTCGTTCGTTTCCGATACAAATGATACATTGAGTCTTCCCACAGACCATAGAAAATTCATTAGATACTGGGAAGGGATCTAGTGTAGATAGCTCTTTCTTGTTTAAATCCTTGAAAACTGAAACCGATCGTGGCTTACGAGTCTACAACTCTTGGCACGAGGTAAGTGCAATCATGAGATTGATAGCAGAAATCTTTCGAGAGATAATATCTCGAGGATTTGATTGCTTAGAGAAATCGCATAGGATTCTTTGCAGTTGATATCTTTCATCGAGTTGGTATTGGATATTCGGTATATGATCTTCTTTGCTCTCCGCAGTTATGTTGTCTTGCTTATGAAGTTGCCTTTTCATCATCTCGTTGTGAACACGAAAGAAATAATCCTTTCTAAACTCCTTTTCAATCTCATCTTTGAGACTTTTCTTCGCATTCGTAAGTTATTTCCGAAGAGATTCATACTGCTCTTTGGCCGTCGCTGGCGCACATCTGATAAACTTGTGATCCCATTTAATCTTAGCATATAGCTGCTTGAAACTTTTCTCAAGGTCGACGATATGGGGATCTGTAGCCAAGGGTGAACTCATCATCTCTCTTGGAACCTCTTTAGGAACACCTGGATTACATCGAATGCTCATATGTGTGAAGCCCGTGTAAGCCCGTCATCAGAGATTTCACTTTCGAGAAAAGCATCCTGTACATTGAAACGGACGATGTTGTTGATATAGGCCCCATTGAATACTTCCAAAATCCAGTAATTGAAGTTCTGCACCATGTCCCCAAACCGGCATTTCTTTCCACTGCCCCATGAAAGCTCGTATTTGACGCAGTACAAATACCCACTCTAGCCCTGCAGGAAATTGCATAGGTTCGGACAAACTTCAGACATGATATAGCAAAAAATCATGGCCAGATACTTTCTTCAGGTTGCTGTAAGATATAGAAATTGTAATATAGTTTCGATACTGATGGAAGATGAGCTTACAGCAACTACAGAAGAGGTGATGAAGGCAGCGGCGGGGAATCGGAAGAGTAGAAAAAGGGTGATTAAAATAATTAGAAGTAAGGCAGTATGGTTAGCATGGAGAGTGTCGTAGGCACACCTTCAAAACTGTCATGGTTGAATATCAGGGCTGGATCGAAAGATTAGCTTATCGGAGATGGGTCAGCGCAAAAGCGGGGTTCATGTGGGGTAAGGTGGGGGAGGAGTTAGGAAGAGATCTCATATTGGAGTATAAGAAGAAGATTCAGAACAAGTAAGAGAGGGATAACGATTAGTTTGGATATGAAATCTGATTATTGATTGAACTATGAAGCTGTTCGGAGGACGTGACGATACATTTACGATTACCTGCCATTTCACGCTTACAAAAATCAACCCTTCAAGATTTTTCTTCAATTCTTTAGTCTGATATGGAATTGTGCTACTAGTACATCCTGTGTAACTAAATCTAGCGCCATGCTGGCCAGACCTGGCTTCGAATTCGCTGCAATAAAGACAAGCCTCATACGACAATTAACAAGTCAAGCAAGGGATCAGCATTTTGTTGCAAATCGTTTGTATATGGCAATGTTTGTTGAAACATGGGATAAATCTCAATTCTGATAAAATGCCACAGCGAAGCATATTAGGAAAGGCAGCGATGAAAAGCCTGCTGGTATAAGTCTAACTGTTTTCCCTCATTCCAAGAAGGAATGTAACAGGCTCGATCTCCACTATTATGTCATGTTGTTGTTCAAGGATGTCTCCATCAAGACAGATTAAGTGGAACGCTGTCCAAGTAACCGGAGCTTCCCAAGATAACCGTGCTAGGGCCTTTTTCATCCATGTCGATGGTTGGCCAGCCTCAGACCAACTTGTAGGTCGCACGATAAGACCCTGATTACAGGAACCGGTCGCTCGCTTTCGGGAGCACGAAACTCAGCAACGCCTCTTCATTCAGAGTAGCGATCTGCACTCACTAGCTTATCGGTCAATCTACCTGCTGACTACTTACTTCTTCTACCATAAATTACAGTACCAGGTAAATATATTGTCAGATATTTATCCAGTTGTCCTCGAAAAATTTGTTCTTCCATAGGATAGAAAACATTTCCTACGTCCACCAACAATGCTTAGTTATATTGACAATGCCCCTACGAAGTCTTCGTTCACACAAGCCACGGGGCATAGCGACGCAGCAAGCAGTAGCGCGAATCAATTGTTTATCTCTGGAATCTCGACGAGCTCTTATCTACATGCTCTGCACACCAAAGTACAAACCCCTGCTCGAGGTACGAAAAGGAGGAGGAAGCCGAAACATGTTGTACAGAATGTATATCTGAACTGCAAAAGACATCGAACCAAGGTGAGTAATTTTAATGGACATCGTCCGTTCAAATTAGCAGGTGTTGCATAATAATCTAAGAATCGTATGCATAGTAGCTAAGTCGTTCCAGTGTGATAGCAAGGAACCTTGCGGGAAATGTATTGAGAAGCCACCTCAGCAGAGGTGTTGCTATCAGCCTCATATCAAATATATCAAAATGGAACTGGTCGAAAGCTTGAGATCGCATGATTCCTGGAAACGCAATACTGAACGTATATTTCACGCCATCGAAGCAAACGAGAACACCTCCGCGATTATAGAACGAATACAAAATCACGAATCGGTCGAGAGCATAGCCCAATGGTTACAGGAAACTAATAGCGACTTCGAAGGTCCTTCGCCGAAAGATTCTTCCCCGTCTAGAGGAAATATCACAACATATCCGGGGCTTAGTGGTCATCAGGCTATTGATGCTGCTATAGGACCGGTACGCGGAATCCCGACCTTGCAGTTCACGAATTTGCGGTTAGAAGAAGCACAAGGATTGATTTCCGCTATCCAACAAGCGAAAGATAAAACGGCATGGAGTTCATTGCTGGGCCTGGACAACACGACAGACTCCATGGCCGGTACAAACGATGATTTAATAAATTGGACACCAAACACTATTACGGTTCCTAACACCTTGAGCCAATATCCGGCTATAGGGCATTGGCACGAGCAAGCAACGGATCATTCCACCCTCGATAGTACAGCGTTATATGCTAGAGATCAAGGACAAACGGCTATACTTGGTCATAAATTTGGTGGAGATCACTCTGATCACAAAAGTCTTGGTTCATTAAGTTGGACCAATGTTACTTCCGATAGACAACTTATTGACCATCTCATAGCTTTGTATTTCTGCTGAGAGTATCCGACATTTACTTCACTCAGCAAGGAGCATTTCTTGGAAGCTTACAAGATAGGCGATCGCAACTACTGTAGTGAGTTGCTAATGAATACAATCCAGGCTGTGGGCTGCCGGTTCTCCTCACAAGCAGGCACACGAGCTGACCCTAACGATAGCAATACAGCCGGTGATCACTTCTTTGCCGAAGCTGGGCGCCTTTTATTTGAGGAGAAGGATCATCGCAGTCTCACCACTATCCAAGCTTTAGGTCTGATAGCAATTCGTGAAACAAGTAGTAGTTATTCAAGTCAAAGGTATCTTTTTCTCCGGACAATCTATACAATTGGCGGTCGAAATGGGTTTATATCTTGATACTGAGGGACAACAAATACCTGAGCAGATTGAAGGAATACAGGAAGTAAGGTTGTGCATATTTTGGGGAGCCTTCACTCTGAACCAGTATTTATTCTCATTAAAATTGAGAATGTGCCGAAGACCTTTTGGTTATATAGACGACAACTAACTCATCACAGAGCCTGGTCTTTGACGCTAGGGCGATTACAGCAATTTTCTCAACTTACCAAATTGACTATGAAACCGATAATTATAGATACTTTGAAATCATCTTCTTGGATTCCCTACACAGATGATAGTAAATATACACAATTACTGTGCTTTATCTCCACTGACCAATACAGGCGTACTACATGAAAGGAATTATACCCAGCCATCAAACATTCAAAGTGTCTGTAAGACCTTCTTTGAACTCACTCTAGATCTCGATTTGCTATAAGTGAGTCCTATGGGAAGGTTTGCTTGTTGAATTGGATGTTGAGTGTTGAGATATTCTGCAAGTCTACACCGCTCGCGGTTAACTTTACTAACATAGGTGCCCTAGAATTAATTCTAGAATTGGCCTTTCTTTTACCTGCCTCTCGGTAGCTCCTTCTCTCCAGAGATTGGTTGTACCTATTGTGCGTAAGAAAGCAATAACGATAACATGATTCCGATACGATCACAATCGCCTGTCACATGAAAATTGTGAAAGCAACATATTATGGGGAAAGATAACGTTAAGACCTATCTCTTTGCAGCCTAAAATTTGTTGGGAGAGAAATGTTTTGTCATCACTAGTTGCACCAAATCAAATGCTCATCAGGGCAGGGAAATAGTTAGATCAGATATAAATCCGCTCGTACAGTATCAGCACAACAAACCGCTCCATGAAAGGACAAACGAAGCAGAGAAATCGCTTTTGAAGATCCTGCTATATACTGGCACCGCGCCTGGTCGAATAACAAAAGCATCGTCTGCAGTTATCTCCAACATGATAGGAACATCTATCTACGACTACATTTTCATCCGGTTCTGTATATTTGTCCTGCATTGGATAGCTCCTCTTAGTATTCTCTATTGCCTAAGCTCTCTCGTCTATCCTACCTCATTCCATGTCTCTCGGATACTACAGGTCTGGGCCACCCTCGAGACGGCGTTTTACCTTCTCGTGTACCACCCACGCAAAATCTACTTACAAAAAGCAGCGACTAATCCAACGCCCATCTGTCACGAACAGCGCCGTGTGCTTTTCCAGCGCTGTCATAAGAACATTCCCGACCCGGAACGTTATCTAGCGAAATGGTTCATGAACGCTCCGGCATCGGAGATCAAGCGGGAAAATGTTAAGGATTTCTTTCGGTGGGCATTTCTAAATAAGGGAGTGCCTGATACAGTGGACGATGAGGAGCTGGAAGACTATATTAGAGAGATGGAGAAGTTGTTAGGGAGGGAGATAAAACCTGGGAGGGGGAACGCAGAGTGCTTTAGACTAACCCTTGGAAAGGTTGACATGTTACATCGGAGCTTAACCTGGTACCTGGTGAGTTTCTACAGGAAGATGCACACCAACTCGTCGTTCCATGACACAAGCCATATTGCTAACTTTACTTCATCCTATAGTGTGTGTCTGTCGTCGACACAGCAGCGTCTGCCTACATGCGCTACTACTCCTTCGACTTCTACCGGACTTCTCTCCTTCGATTTCCCGCAGTCTTTCCCTTCCGCCCCCTTACGCTTCTCACCCCGCATCACTCCCCCGCGAACACTCTCACTTATTGGCATCGTCCACACACTTCCAAAACCAGACTCCCTATTCTATTTATCCACGGTATTGGCATTGGGCTCTACCCATACATAAACTTCTTGGCTGAATTAAATTTGGAAGATGAAACGGATGGGTCGGACGGAGAGTTAGGCATCATTGCCGTGGAGATTATGTCCGTGAGCTTTAGGATTACTGGCGAGGCGTTGGGGAAAGAAAAAATGTGTCGGGAAATAGATTGCATATTGAAGGCGCATAACTGGGAAGAATTTGTGTTGGTGTCACATTCGTGAGTGTTTCCTGTCCCCTTCTCCGCATCATCTCCATTGTAGTACTAGTATTAATTATGTATAAAGTTACGGGAGCGTAATTGCTACACACCTCCTTTATACGCCACATATCGCACAAAAGATTGGGCCCATCCTATTTATTGATCCGGTATCTTTCCTACTGCATCTTCCAGATGTAGCGTACAACTTTGTAAGGTATTTTCCATATCCCTCCGGACAAATCCCAACTATCTCCTTCCTAATTTAGATCTGCCGTAAACCAACCCACGCCAATGAACACCAGCTTTATTATTTCGCCTCTAAAGATATGGGGGTCTCGCACACGCTCTTCCGGCGTTTCTTTTGGAGTGAGAACATCTTGTGGAAGGAGGATATACAGAACCGACGTGTAACTGTGGTGTTGGGTGGAAAAGATCTAATCGTCGACACGGAAGTTGTTAAAGCGTATCTAACGGATGATGAGAGTATGACGCAGGAAAAGAAGAGCTGGAAGGAAGGAGTATGGAAAGGAGACGGGCTGGATGTGCTATGGTTTCCAGAATTGGATCATGCACAGGTGTTTGACAAGAAGAGCACAAGGGCGAGGTTGGTGGACGTCGTTAGGAGTTATTGTATTCGGAGACAGTTAACGGTATTTGGGCCGACAGCTGCACATCAATAGATGATCGGGAGGTGCGAATGGCGGGCTGGATTGTAGCAAGATAATGAAGGTCTATTCTCAGATGGAGTCTGTAAATCAGCAGGCAATCGACAGTTAAGTAGCGTAGAGTAGCCACAGCAAGCCTCTTGATGCCGAGCTTGTATATATCTCTACCTTCTGTGACCCAACCGAGCCCACCTCATCCAGAGGAATCATGTTGGCCTATCAGAAGTAGTCGTGAGAGAGTAGACATGAATAGATGTCTATCTGCATTATATAGTTCTGGTTCTAAACTTAAATGGTCGAAGCAAGACAACGTCCATGAATCGTAATTAATCGACATGCCTATACTATCTGGCGAATACCCGAGTATAAAGTTCACATAGCTGCACCACAACCTTGGGTCTATGGGCATACAATCCGTACATAAGCTAAGAATCTTAGCCTACAGCCAGAAAGATAATCAAACGGTGAGGCTTTCCTTTCCGCAATCAATCTTCGGGAACTTTCAATGTCGAGATTTTCATAGCTTCATTAAATGGGCTACTCATAGGATGTAATGGAAATATTTTACAAATAAATATTAAAAAGCAAAAGTATTTAAATATGTTTTTAAGAATCAAATCATAGTGTACAATCGATTGTCTGAAGACTTCAAACTATCTTGGATGTTCTCACCATCATTTCTTGTTTTGTATTTGCGCCATTTTCGGATCTGTATCCTCATATGTGATCATCAGGCCCATATCTACATAGATGAAGCCTTCCTTTTTAGTTTCTCTACTAAGAGATTCGGATTGGGACATAGGAAAACTAGATTGATTCTTCGAAAGTACTGAGGTGATTTTGACACTATTCTTTAGATCCAACGATCCTGTTCGGGTATGACCACTGGTCGACGGAGGTGAATTATCATCCTGTCTGCACATAATCGTGGTGGCAGCAGCATTGGGCAGAAGATCCGGGCGGAGCTCCTCTAGGCTTATATTGCGGTGGTATCCATTTCGATAAACCTGGTTTCGGCCGCTCGCTTGGCTGTAAGGACCGGAAGGACCAGTATCGGGTAGATGAGAGGAGTCTTTGTAGGATGACGGTCTGCGACCGGTCATAACCAGGATAACACGCAACAAAGGGCGGAGGGTTGCAATGCATGCGGCTACCTGTTACGAACCATAAGGCCTGAGGACCTTAGGCTCAATCACAAGTGTGATAGTAGAACCTCGGGCAGGAAAACAATAAGAAGGTCACGTATTAGAATCGAGGATCTAACGGTTAGGTCCTAGATCCAAAGGGAAAAAAAAACACACAAATAGCGAGAACAATTTTTTTGAAATTGAGCAACGAAAACCACACATAGCAGTCCTCCTTTTGGCCAGTTGAGAAGCCTGAGCTTGTGCGCATTGCCCAGTGCAACATAGGCATCATGGTGACACCGTGGCCTCAAGTGACAGCATGGCCCACCGACCTCCGCGAGCACGCTACATACCTCAGCGATTACCTCAGGAAAGCACTTGTCTGCATCGACTCTGCCGAGAATGAGCCAGTGCCAACGCCAGTAGTCAAGACTATGATCGCAGCCACGAGCGTCCTCATCACCAAGCTCCAGAATACCCCGGATATGAGCGCAATTATGGAAGCCCTCGCAAGTGTCCAAAACGATCTCAAAATGACAGCAGATATAGCACACTCTACAGCAGCAAGAATACAGGAAAACACAATCACCCACCAACAGATTGCCACACTGAGCCAGGAAACCAATCAATTTGTGAAGGCCACTGCTGAAGAGGGAAGAACAACAACCGCGCTTATACAAGAGACGAATGATATCACCAAAGAGATCAACGATAATACCAAAGTAACAAACAATATTATAAAGGCTATTCAATCCATACCGCCCTCAAAGGCCTCATACGCGTCGGTATTAACTAGCAATACCGCGCCTCTTAGTAAACCAATCACATTATCTGCTCAGACTTCATCATTCGTTCAGGCACAACGTGAGATTATCGTGAAAATCACAGACCCTGCTACCATTGAAAGTCTCCGAGCAAAGAGCCCTAGAAACTTACAGAACCACATTGATCGCGCGATTGAACAGAGTAGAAACGAACACATCGAAAGGATCCGTGTAGCATCAGCTAACCAACTGAAGAGCGGAGACCTCAGTATCAAGACATCAGGCAGAAACGAGGCGGAGGCATTGAGACAATTCGCAAACGACTGGATGAGCAGGATCGGAAGAGGCGCGTCAATACGGCTCCCTACATATGGTGTACTCGCGCACGGGATTAGGACAAGTTCGATGGATATGGAGAAATTCGAAGAGATCTGAGCGGAGTTACTTCATGACAACAGACCTTTTATACCGAACGCGGATATCAAATATATCGGATGGCTGTCAAGGGCTGCGCTTACATAGGAAAAGTGCGCGACTCGCTGATAAACCACGTTATACCTTTTTTATATTAAATATTGTTAAGACTTTTGTTCTTCTTTTATCAAATAGTTTACGAAATCATTCTTAACTTAACAATGCTAGCTTCGCGCAGCGCTGTCCCTAACCCTAACCCAATTTTCGGGATATCATTTACTGATCTCGTCACCTAACACCTTCAGACCCGTCTCCGTCTATGAATAACTGAGAGCAATTACAAGACGAATCTATCGGTATAGCAAAAAAAGAGGTTTGGATTTTAGGTTGACTCTCTATTAACGGGACTTGTCAAATCTAACATTTCTTCTCGCAGCAAGTGACCTTCGCCCTTCATATACGGTAATCCGGCTTTCTCCATCGCCATATCGTTTATCCACTGACTATTCGGCAACACCTCTTCTCCCCTCGACAAGGTATCCGCAAGGTATGCCCAGCAGAGCGCATTTCCGATAGTACCAACCTCGTCGCTAACATGCGTTCCGGCATATTGGCTCATCGTTTTATACGTCTCTTCATCACTGAGTAGGGAGTACAGATGCCGTGCTACCGTTTTCACATCACCGGGCTCGACGAGAAAGCCACTCTTTGTATCCGCTATTTGAAGTCCAATACCGCCAACTCTGGTTGCAATTGCGGGAATGAATTTGTGCAATA
Organism: Rutstroemia sp. NJR-2017a BVV2; assembly: GCA_002946415.1. NCBI lineage: Eukaryota > Fungi > Ascomycota > Leotiomycetes > Helotiales > Rutstroemiaceae > Rutstroemia > Rutstroemia sp. NJR-2017a BVV2. The sequence goes on along the minus strand of NJPS01000036.1, from coordinate 3,371 downwards.
TCTCCGAAATCTTAACTTCGAACCCTTCTCGAGTCGAAAGTTGAAGAGCGATCTTGGTATTGGAGAGCAAAGCATTGAGAATTTGATCTGTAGGACCTATACGCATTACTATAACGTCAGACCGAATTTCCTTGTATTTATTCTCGAGTGCTTCGATTATCTGGTAGTATATCCAAGAAGAATCTGGATCATCGACAGCACCATAGCCTGCAATGACGAGTTGTGGGATATCTTTGAGGTCCTTGTTCTTCATATATATCCTCCTTAGTTCCGCATATAACTCCAGGACGTGAGGGATACCCTTAGATGGATCGAAACGTATAATCTGGATTATATAAGGTCGCAGAGGGAATACCAGCTTGTTCACAAGCTGTTTTTGACATTTGCTGTTAAACTCATGGATATAATATTGGGAATTGTAAGTATCCATATTCTTGTTAAGACTATCAAGCCAGTCAGTCGTTGCTGGTATATATCCTACTTTCTGTATCGGTACATCGCCTGGAACGAACTCCCGAACTGGGTAGCTGATAAAAACGTCAGTACTTTTAACTTTGTTCCACAGCCAGTCCCAAACATCAGTAGTGGGGTTGTCTTTCTTGTCAACAAGATCTGCCCGGATTTGGATATGACTGCGGAAGATGACTGGTCGAGACGGATCATACTGCTTTGCCAAAGGGACTAGATCGGGTATCTGTAGATCGTCTATTATCACAACATCTGCTCTTCTCTCTAAGCGTGGACGAAGAGGGCTGCCCTCGTATATCCAAAACCGTTGAGCGTTTTGGCATAACCATTCTTGGAGGATACTGATTTGAGCTTCAGTCAGGCACTCCTTTGGATCTGCAATACCTTGAAGGATATTGTGGTTGGTCTTTGTAATTCGGAATACTTCCGGCTTCGGTTTTGGAACATACCTGTCCGGAAGTTAGTACTTTAACAAAGTCATGAGTGAAATCCGACTATTAAATACCATTTACAGTCTACGCCTACAACCCGGAAGAACCTAATGAGAGTATACTGTATCAAAGCAACTCCACCGCCTTGTGGTGTGTTGCTGAAAAACGCGATCCTGATATTACGCTGCTTTAGCGACTTAACGTATTTCATGTACGCAGCCCATATCTGTTCGCTTCTTATGCTCTTTTGATAGGATCCGAGCCAGGTAAGTTGAGCATAGCCGCCTATATCAACTTGAACCTTATTTCTGAAGCCTACTATAACACGAGGCTGTATACTCGGGCCAAAGTATCTAAATCTAAGTTTAGTTAAAACTAGATTGATGAAGTATTACTGGCTCATATAAGGCATTTCCGTGCCATGGAGTCTGCTTCTTCGTCAACCATCAGTCGCTCTCCTCCGAATTTTTGGTAGTCAAGCGACTACTCGAAGATCATTGGCACAATATCCAACTCGGCCTACAGCCTTGAGGGCAACTCCGGGCTTAGTGTAGCGACTCTTCTGGTCATGCCAACGCCGACGAATTTATAGTAATGGCCTTGTTCGTAATCTCGGATCTTGCTGATAAAGTAGTCGGCAAGCAGTGAAGATAGCCCTTCCGGGCTGATATGGCTTGCTGGAGACGTAGTGTCGGTGCCGGCTTCAAAGCTACTGTTTCCTGCTGGAGAGTGTTTTTGTTTTTGATTTCGCAGTTTTTCGACAACAAAATCGATACTGTATGTGCCATCGTGTGATACAAAAGCAGTATCAACACCCCCATCCCCTCGTACGAATGCGGCGATGCCTAGAAACGCAGGCTGTAGTATAAAATTAGTACTTGGGTATATAGTTGGACCCTGTCACCAAATCGGCAAACCTGAAGCTGTTCGCTATAACCTTTGCCTTCCTTCTTCTCCTGATTTGGCCCCTCACTATGTATGCTCAAGGGCACAGTACGGAATTCGTACATAGTTTCCCGCCTTGAGAGATGCCCGGGCTCTGGTAGTGTTACGTTATGTTTACGAAGGCCATCTGGACCAAGAATATGGAAATTTTGGTATGCCATTGTTGTAGTTGTCGAGATAGGTATAGAGAAGCAAGTGTGAGATGAAAGTCGCCCGACAAGTTGCCTTGCCTACTTGGAATGCGGGTATAGCAGTGCTAAGTATACCAGGACGAGTGGATTATTTACTCAGGTAGAGGCGACTGCGTGGACATTGGACAAAGAGTGGTGTGATATAAACGTTATGGTGATTATGACGTCAGAAAATGTCACTCACACACTTTATGCATAGGATCCTCCATACTTGGTATGTTGGATAAATACTTGTACTTGTAGTCCCTGTCGTTCCACGATCTTAATTCTAGCCAACCAAGTCGCACGGAAGAGGTTGTCGCTGTAAGCTGATTGGTTGATACACATTTAGGGCGAGAACAAGGACTACAAATATTTATCCAAAATACCAAGTATTTTCACCTAGATTCTCCGCCAATTACCAAATCTAGCAATTGGTGATAACAACCTATCTACGTAGGTAGCAAGGGTAAGTAATGTGACGGTCCGTGCTTATCATACAAGTATACTACAGATCAAGGATAAATAATTGCACCCCTAGTCGCTCCGCTTTCAAGTAGGTTCTGTGGGTTAGCCAATCAAATACATTATAAATACTGATTTCGCGGCGTGCACGGACCACCTGCCTTGGAGCTTATCGTCCTTGATGGGATAATTCATAGAAACGCGTAAGGCGGAAGATCTAGCCTTACGTAAGTCTGCATAGCGACCCAAAGGCTGCTGGAACGGACGTTAAATTGAATCAATCAATCAATCAATCAATCAGATTGCACACTACTTAACGGCTCTATTTCTAGAGATGGAGAGTAACGAGACACTCGATTGTTGATTCCTAAATAAATGCTCCAGATAAAGCGTCTTCTACTGTAGACAGCAATGCGTCGTTCAGGCTTGGCCATTTAATTGCTCAGTTTCGCGACAATGCCGATTTCAGATCGACCGGTTGAGACAGCCAGAGAGAGGATTCTTACCCAGTAAGCCCGCATCAGCGCATCAGCGCGTCATAACTATCATAGTTACGGCTGATATCCGAGTTAGATACCTTCAACCCATATATTCGCAGCACGTCGTACTAGACCATGTACCCCAATCCTCCCTCGACACTGCTTTGTCTGCATTCGCGCAACTGGCCAACCTACGTTTGAATACTGGACGAGCATTGATATCTCTCATTGACCGAACAAACCAACACATTCTTGCCGAGGCCACACAAACGTCATCTCTCCAGTCTTTGGTACACGGCCATCAGGATGAGCTCTGGTTTGGATGTACGGCATTGCCCAGATCGCTTGGGCTTTGCGAAATGGCTCTAGAGATAATGCCCTCAGAGAGCGGGCCTCGTCCTACTCTGTTAAGG